>JADDOH010015882.1:0-47895 GCA_016648135.1 Agrypnia vestita | reverse complement strand
TAAAATCGAGTTTTGAGTTAAGTATGCAGAGATGTTCTTTAGATACATATCTAGCAAGGAAAAATTAGATAAGTCAGAAAATAAAATAAAACGAGACTATTTTTTAATTCTTTGGAAAAGGACAAATAGCATGATTAATTATTTGAAAAATTTAGCAAGAAACATCGACATTAGTCAACTTGGTTTAACATTCTTGTGCAAAGAACAAAAGTTCTCGTGCAAAAATTAGTTAAAAATAATAATAAACAAAATTCCCAAATTTTGTTTTGTTTCTTGTTGAAAACCTGCATTTTTTTACTCAATCCGTTGTTCCTTTCGTCCACAGATATATCGTTGATGTATATATAATTAATCCTATGTGACGTTCTGGTACATTCTGAGATAAACAAATAAAACTGTTTTAAAAAATAATTGCACAGACCAGATTTATAAAAAATATTTTAAATAATTACTAGGCAGACTTTCCAGATGAACGGCAATGTTTTTTTTAGTATATCTCCATTATTTATATGAAAATGGACAAATTGCTTCTTCATCTCATAATGTACTAAACGGCACATAGGATTTATTATATATTCAGGGACGATATAAGGAGGGTTAGCCAGTAAATTCAAAGTTTTTTTCAAAGAGTCAAAGAAGCGATATATTTTTCTAGGTTACACCATTTGGTTTCTACAACTGTCTTCACTGGATAAAAGAGCATTACGATAATCCTGAGGTTCACATCTTCGAGAATGGATACTCGGACTTTGGAGAGTTGGATGACGTAGACCGAGTGGACTACTTACGAAGATACATGTCAGCCATGATAGACGCCATCGAAGAAGGCTGCAACATTGTTTCGTACGCGGTTTGGAGCCTTATGGACAACTTCGAGTGGCGCAGCGGATACAAGTAAGCTCAATTGTCAACGAATTATGCAATTTCTTGCCTCACACTCACTTCATATTGAGCTGTACCACCACTCTTTTCGTTTGTTTCAGAGGACATTTTGGCCTGTATGCCGTAGATTTCAGCAGCCCCAATAGGACGAGAACTGCGAAACTATCGGTCAACTTCTTCAGGGATGTCATAATAAATAACGCCATTTTTTGGCCGTAAACTAATCTGCAAATCATGCCATTGGGTGGGGTATTTGATAGATCTAGATTTTGGTCTAAATTATGAGTTTAAAATGTTGTAACATCAATTGTCCTAATATAAAAAGATAAGCAATTTCAAAGTTTGCATTTTGTTTTCAATCACATGATCACGAGGAATTGCTTCATCCAAAATATTCCTATTGCGTTTGGTTAGAAAATCGATTTTCTTTATAAATGAGGGCTATAAAAGCAAAGGCAGCCATATCGAAACAATGCATTGTTTCAGAGGTAAGTTTATAGAACTCCATAATCACGTACCTATACGGAAATAAAAACGCTTGTTTTCGATCCACCTTTTTAATTTTCTGATATGCGTTTCGCCTTATGAGGGCACTATTATCTTCCAATTGATAATGCACTCATAAGCTGAAACGCGTCTCAAAAAATGAAAAAAATGTAGAACTTAAACAATTGTTTTTATTTCCATAAGTGTAAAAAAATGTTTTGGATACAGTCACTGAGGATTTAGATAATTTAGAATGTACTGAATTCGAGATTTTTCAAGAAATTTACAGAAAGGCACATCATAACGGGATATAAAAATCACTCTGGAAGATGACAAATACACATGACAAGGTGCTGGAGGTACTCAGGGAGCATAGAAAAGAGTGTCAGGGAGTGTGTTTATTTATTTATTTATTGATATTAACGGACATAGTCCAATAAAATATAATACATAACATGAACAATATATAATACATCAGAATAAAAATTATAGCAATTTAAATACAAAAGCAAGGACAAATGAAAATTACTAACAAAATGGAGACAAGGTCTGGACTATCTAATCAGAGATTGTTTAAATCTGGACAGACATACACCAAAGAAGTCCAGATCCTGTCTTGAATTTATAAGACGACATAACCGTGACATGGGAGCATGAAATCCATACTTGGTTCTATGATGGCTAAGGAAGAACAGTTCATTATTTCTGAGTCTACGGGAAGGGATATAGAATTTTATTTGGCCCAGTAACGAAGGCACATCAGTGTGGCCGTTTAATATTTTGAATATGGTGATTAAGTCAGTGTTTTCTCTACGTTTTTGGAGGTTATAAATTTTTAACATTGACTCAATTTCACTGTACGAGTAGTCTCCTCTATCCAAGCCCATCATCCATGCGACTTTTCTTAAGAAGTGTTAGCCTGACAACAAAATGCGCGCGCATCCTGTGCACCAAAAGTTAGCCGTCAACTTGATATTACTGTTCCAGTGACATAAATAATGTATTGTCAACCATCTTGAATTGATTACCAAACATAACTAACTAACCAACTAACCTTACTAACCAACTAACTTACCATCACGCCGTTTCCCTGTGGGGGTAGGCAGAGAGGATAGAGCCCCACACTCTTCTGCCCTGACATACAACTCTCGCCTCATCCACATTCATACATCTTCGCATGCAAGCTCACCGGTTGTTGAGGCTTTTAACGGGACCATCTTCCAGTATCTGGTTAATCTGGAATGATAAGTTATTTAATTGAAAATTAGAACTTTTTATTGAATTACTATTTAAGTTGTGCAATCAAAATGACAAAAAGGGGTTTCTTGTACAAATTTCTGTATTTCATGTTATTTTCGATTTTTGACTGCATTCAGCTGCGTTTGACAGAATATCATCTGTTTGGAAATCTCCTTGTAATCGCTATGCAATTCTTGGCATCAGCTTTTTAATAATGGAGACGACGACGATAATTGCGAACCTCAGAGGATGTCGCTATGGTCGTGGTAATGTATTTGTAAACTTTTTGATGACATTTGTACTTTTTGCTTTAATACGTGGTTTTGATAGGTAGGTATGTGTCAAAGCTGATAACTTCTAATAATTCTAAAACAAAGATAATTCTAAAGCAAAGATAAATTCTAATGCGATTACATAAGTAGGTACACAAAACTACAACAGGTCGTAAGGCCCAATTTCTGTAGCGAAACACAATGCAAGAACACCAAAAATTGATATAATCGCATAGATGTATTGTGACCTCAGCGGAAATATAATCTTCTCCAGTATGCCCAGGCACATGTAATTTTAAAATTTGACATTATGCGATGATTGCACAAATAATTACACTGTGAACATGAAAACGTTTTTTCTCCTGTATGTTTAAGCTATGAACCTGAAAACAGATTCTCTGCATTATGCTTAATCTTGTGTTTTTGCAGGCTTTTTTCTGATTGTAATAATAATTGCACTGTGGACATGAAAACCGTTTTTCTGCATTATGCGTAAGATCGTGTCTTTTTAGGTGTCTTCCAATCGAACGAATTATTGCACTGTGAACAAGAAAATAATCTTTCTCCAGTATGCCTAAGCATGTTTATTTTTAAGCTTGACTTCTTCATGCGTAAGCTTCTGTTTTTGTAGGCTTGCTTTCTGGTTACATGAATACTTGCACTTTGAACACGAAAACATTTTTTCCCCAATATGTGAAGGTGAATGCTTATCTAAAGGTTGGTCAAAATCATGTAACATCTAACAGTAGTATCACATTGGATGACAAGATAATTGAAGCTGTTGAATAATTTCGTTGTCTATTTGTCCCGTAAGTTCGTTTCTTCCTGGAATTTATGGCAAAAAACAAAATTAGAGATTATATTTATATATTTTTTATTATTTATTCGGAAAACCAACAGCTAACAATAATTAAGTAAATAAAACGAATGGTACACATAAAAGTCAATTATAGGTTTTCACTGGTAGTAAGATTAAATAAAATAAATGAATTGTTTTCGCCTAAGGTGAGCCGCGAATTAATTAACTCTTCCTACGTTCGACAAGCTTTTTATTATGTTTAAATATAACACCTGATGACCCACGCCAAAGTTAAATCGTTTTCGTGTTTCGAAAGCAATTCTTCTTTCATCACGTTGAGGCTTTTGAATAAGCATACGCTGATTCACAGCGGAAAGAAGCGCTTCGCTTGCGTGGAGTGCCATTCCGCTTTCTACTCGTCGGAAAACTTGAAAAGGCACAGGCTGACTCACAGAGCCGACAAACTCTTCGCTTGTTCCGAGTGTGCGCACACGTGCAATGCCGTGGACTGTTTGAAGACTCACATGATGAAGCACACGGGTGGGAGGCCGCACGTCTAACCGTCCCGAATGTAGCTCCGCCCCGCCATGGCCACAACTTTGAAGCTTCGCAAGGTGAGGCGTGCGGCATTGAAACCTTTTGCCTGTTCTCAATGTGATTCTTGACTTGACAATGGAACCTTTCACCCGCTCTGAATGCACTTGCAATGTTGCGGACAGTTTGAAGATACATACGAGTGATGAAGCATACTGTAGAGAGCCCTTCGCCAGCAGTGAATGTGATCATGCCTGTTCTAACATAGAAAGTTAACACAATGAGAGACCCTAAACTTGTTCAGAGTGTAATTATTCCTGAAAGATGCTGGGATCCTCCGAATGCTAATTCATACGGGAGACAAGCATTTTGCGTGAACTGAATGCGACTGTTCTTCTAATTCGGCTGGAAACTGAAAATGGCACTGATGTGCGCACATTGTGAATAATTCCATAATAATTAATTAAGGGGTTACACGCTACAATATATAGTTATAATAATTTGAAGCAAGCGTGGTTGGCGAATTTTTAAACGAATTTCTTTATTATTATTTTGTGTATTTCTTGAAACTCCCCTTTTTAGACTGGTGGATGTGCGATTTTGTTCAAAATTTGTACACATCTTATAACATTGTCTACGATGTGACGCACGATTTTTTTTTTTGATAAAATGCGCCACAATAAATTTTTTACTTTTTTCGATAGTTTTTGGAAAAGTTATTTAGATTAAAAAACAAAACCACAACTCGTGGTTTGAATAAAAAGTGATTAATCCAATATGTCAAACCACAAATTATTATTATGATTGATTTCTACGATTTTTTTTAAATTATTTTCAAACTGATCTACACAAAAAAATCTTTTTTTTCGATACGCTACATCATACACATTAGCCCTATATGGGAAACCATAGAGAAGAAGAATGGGAAATTATATTTAATTATTTTCTAACTGATCTACGGAAAAAAATCGATATGCTGCAACATAGATATTTACGTAATTTAACAAGAATATATTAAACTTTTTCATTTCATTCAAACTTTGCTGACATTATCTCCAGCAGCTGCAAGCGTCGCGGAGAATGTTGGCGGGAATATTAGGAATGCCGTAAACAATGATAGTAAAACGAATTTCGTTTGTGCAGTAGTTACGCAAAAAAGCACGCGAAACATTGCTAATACGAATTGTAGCACTTAAGATTTGTGGATGTAAAGACGGCTTCAAAAATAAGCTAAATGATTCGGATGCGAAAAGAAAAAAAATCTTGAAAAAAAAAACAACGAAATTCCGGAAATTGCATTTTTTTGCTATATCGTAAGACCAATCAATGGAAAATAAGTATGTTCCAATTGTTATACGTCCCTGCGCCTTGGAGACTGAAGGAAGGTTTTGTGTGGACGCCTCCCCGTTCGGCTCGCATTCTCACGAATGTCAGCGGGGCGGTGGACACGACCACATTAAAAAAATGCCGAACTTGGGTGGCGAAGGTGTAGGGCCGATATGGGAGCCATCGCTCACTGTAGCGTAGTAGGTATTCGTAAATTGTGGAGATATACGTCATCGTAGAGTGAACAGGTGACAGCCCTCCTGATTGCCCGGCAGTTGATTCGCCGGGGATGTCGTCACCGGCGGCCAATGAACGGATCGGTTGGTGTCGACATCTTTTGGCTTATAAAGCCCGTCGTCTCTACGACGGGGGTCCAGATTCCTCGGGAGTGATATTGTACCTAGTTGCTATCAGTCGTACATATAAATAAAGTAAAGTTGCATCTCTGTCACTCGTATTATTAATTAATTATTACCCGCCTGACCTCACAGAACAGCCCTGGGTGTATGGCGGGTCCCTCTGTAACATAAGACCGCCAAGAAAAATCGCATTAGAAGAAGAAGAATGCAAGTGTTAGTGTCAAAGGAAAACAAAGCTAATGATAAATCGGTCGCCATAACCAGCTTTCTGAGTGGATCCAGACCTTGAAATAGGCATGATGACAGATTTTGAAATAACATTCCATACTGTAGGTAAACGTCTACTATTACTGAAAATAACATTATTTCAGTAATAAACGAAGTTTTTACGCAAATAATTGCATTTTTATCTACATATTTTTAATTTCGCGCAAAAACGCCCGCAGCTGTCATTTCGTCTACGTGACGTCAAGCCTCAGTAAACATTGCATTGTGTCTATGGCAACGGTTCAAAGACACGGTGATGAGTACTGAGGCGTGACGTCATTCGCTCTGACCGTAGTTTCACTTAAAATGGCGGATTGCACAATTTTAAATTTTTATTTTATTGAAAATCTTATAATCTCAATGTGTAACTATATTAAAACTGGATAATTTTTTTAAATCCTTTAAAAATATTTTCTTCTCTAAAATCACCTATTCGGCTCTCGTAGCGCAGTGGGTATGTCACTGGCTTCTCACACAGAGGGTCCGGGTTCGATTCCCGGTGAGGTCACAATTTGATCTTATTTTTTTTGCAAACCTCACAATTTGATTTACTCAAGCCTGGGTATTTTGTGATGTATTTCGCTCCTGTAATTGGGCCTCCTGGCCTGTTGAAACGTAAAAAAAATAAAAAATAAGGCAAGTATAATCGATACATTCGGCCCTTAGCCTGTTCAGCACTTCAGGGCAAATTGACTCATAAAATTTCTTGCATTAACGCCATAAAATACTGTCATCATGCCTATTGTTCAAGAGTTGAATTACCTCGGATCTATAATTACGTACATCACCAGGTCCACTCGAAGGAGATTCACAAAACATACAAATGATAGTAAAAATACAACTCGCATACGAAACAAAGTGTGCAAGTTAAACGTATATACAACTTCCAAAAAAGTTGATAGATGTGGTAGTCTACTGTGGGTGGTATTGGTGAACGTTACATTGTATAAAGTGATCACTTACGCCAGCCGTACGACAGGTCGTGAGCCCTATGAACACCCAAAAAGACTTCTATACCTACTTTCCCATAAAAAAATCTTTATAATGCATTTTGACTTGTGACATGTTTTGACATTTCTCTATGTTTGAGAGTTGAGATAACAAAGGTCAGTGTATCTATAGGTACACGATAACTTTTGCTATAGCGATAACGTTGACCTAAGAAAATGATCGGGTCGCACTTGAGATATCCTGACAGTGCCGCGTACAGCCGCTTGCCAAATTATTAGGCTCAACACTCTGGACATTAAGAGACCCCAGTACACGATTTTCGTATTTGCTCTCGATTTGCTAAATTTAACGTAAACTCGACAAGTAATTGAATGTTTCGGCGTCAACTTTGTGGAAATCCATTGTGAACAAATTATGAAATAAAACAATGAACTTTGTTTTTTTCCACTATTTTATATTTGAGCACTTGTTACACTACATGTTTCGGAAACGTCCGTTTCCTTCATCAGGTGAATTAAGACTGAGGTATGTGGGAGTGGTTGTCCGGTGTGTGGGTTGTGGATTCGGTAGAAGTGGAGGGGGTATCTAGGTGGTGGGACATCGGGAACATTGTAAGAAGGGGTGATGTGAAGGGTTGTACTTGATTATTGATTATGTTATTTGTCGTGTTTAGGTTTTTATGAATTTCAAGTGTTTCTAAATTATTTTGTTTTAGGCCGTATGTCTGTTTATGTAGGATGTGTATTTTTGTATTGCTGAATGTGTGGTTATTTCCTATAATATGATTAGCATATTCTAAAAATATATACATCAGGTTATCAAGATTCTAAAATAATTGATAAACACATTTTAATTTTAAAATGGGCGCTATTGAATTGGAATTTACCGAAATATATTAGTGTCTAATAATTTGGCTAGGGACTGTAAAACTGATATTCTTTAGAAGTAGGTATTTCATATTAAATAAATTTGTCTTTGAGTTCAGTGTGAAACTTGGTTAGACTCATTGCGGGTCCTGTGTAATCATTATGAATTTTATTATTTCATTGCTGTGTTTTTCGAGTGAGTATAGTGAATACAGAATTACTTTCTTTTACAAATCAAACAGTATTATCACAATTTCATAGTTTACAGTGGAAATAAATAAGTTTTTTTTTATCAGATAATGATGTTATCTTCATTGTGAAGGCAACTTGCAAGAGTTTATCTCACTATTTTTCACAATTTGCTAGAGAGGGTTTCCATAAAGTACGTGGCTAAATCCAAGATCATGGTCCCATTGCATTTACAACGAAAATAAGTATTTCACTATATTATTGAATGTGCTAATAACAAAATGAAAGATAATTTACGTTTAAATAGTAAGTATTAAATAAGATATTACACTTTAAAGTTTCGAAAAATGCACTGCATATTTTGACATTTCATAGGCAATATATGAGGTTAGGTTAGGTTATTAGGTTTGGTTAAGTTAAGTTATTAGGTTTGGTTTGTTTAATTTAGATTACGATTATTTTAGTTGGATTAAATTAACAGGACATTAAATTATATAGTGAAATACTTATTTTCATTGTATGAACAACTGGACCATATTCTTGGATTATTCCAGTTACGTCACACTAATTTAGTTGTTTTTTTACCCCTCCCCCGTCCTTGTTACAGTTGGTCACATTTATGAGACCACCCCTCTCCCTAGTGTGACGTCACATATTTAGGAATTTTACATTTAGAAATTGATGAATAGACGAAACACTTAGCATTCGGCGGGCGCCGGGTCCGTCGCATTGCAGAGAGGGGAGCCGAGAACAGTGCCTGGGACTTGCGACCCAGGTGTAGGTTTAAGGGGCCCCCTTATGATGCATCAGCACTCACCTCCACTGTTTCGGTCTCTCTCCCTGCCTAACCAAATCCGATAAGACTCCGTTAGCGCCGTTTTCGATACGTATTAGATTTTGAAATGTGACGTCACGAAACTTAGGACCCCTCCCACCCCTTGTCACACAATCTCACAATTCTTCGACCCCCTCCCCCCCTTAACGTGTGACGTACTTTATGGATGGCAAGGGGCCATATATAAGGATGACCGAAGTATGACATTTTAAGGAGCTTTACTGTGTTGAGTAACTGTCTGTTTGTGTTTGCTCTACGTAAAACTTCAATATTACTAGTCATGTCGGCCCGGGATATCTTTAACATTTTACGATGTATCCACATTTCGAACGCCTCTAGGCGATTTAGAGTATTCACCTTCAGCGTCCATGCTTCAACACCGTAAAATAGATCAACCTCTTTCTGAGCTTCAAGTTTAAGTTGTCATTAAATCTAAAAACAATGGAACTTCGACAATGCGCAGTTCCATTGTTTTAGATCCTCGTGATTATATTTTTACCATTAAAATTATTCATAAATACTGTCGGTCTATAAGTAGTTGATCTTGTTTCAAGAATTCGAAATTTGTTATTCAGAATACAACATTATATTCAAATAAAATCGGCACAAGCAAAGTTTATCAATAAGTCTAACAACATCCGTAAGAACCGCTAAAAAAATTCATTCAAAGATTCTGATTCTCGATACTACACGAGAAATGAAATAACTACATTGATAATGATATAATTATTTTCTAGGTCTCACATTGGTCTCGGTCGTCGGCCAGATAAACCATGCACAGGTACAACTTTTTAAAAATAATTTCATGACAGTTACCGCATAATTTATTAGATAAGTACATTACATGGAAGAGATCTAGTCTGTTGCTTATAATGCTGTCATTAATACATCGACGTGATCGCTCAGTTCGTTTAAAAGTTGCACACTATGCGTTATGATGTGCTTATACATTACATCCATTCTGCATTTTGGGACATGAAATAATGCATGAACTCGATTATGCAAATAGTTGTTTCTTTCCCAACTCTCCCCCTCCTCTCTTCGTCCTACACCCAAATAGTCAAAAGCTACCTGTCAAGCTCTTAGAGGTACTGAGAAGGATTGGTATAAAATATAGAGATAGACGAATCATACAAGCTCTGTACAAAAACGAAGTCGCTATAATCAGATGTGGAAGTGCCGAAAAAGAAGCAGATATAAGGCAAGGTGGGAGACAAGGCTACTCTCTCTCTCCAGTGCTTTTAATGGGTATATCCAAAGTGCGATAGATGAAGTAAGAGAAGAAATGGGCCACAGAAGAGGCGTTAGAATTTACGGCCAAAAAATTGATATAATAAGTTCACGTTTGTGTTTACTGGGGTATTATGCCGTGTTGTTACGACCTTTCGGGCCGACGTTTCGGATCCCATTGCAGGGTCCATCATCAGGGCTGATGTCCTGATGATGGACCCTGCAATGGGATCCGAAACGTCGGCCCGAAAGGTCGTAACAACACGGCATAATACCCCAGTAAACACAAACGTGAAGATTCTGAGTGGCCGTGAAAACCTAAGAACATTCTGATATAATAAGGTTTGCAGACGACTTTGCTCTAATCGCAGAAAGCGAGGATGAACTAAAAGAGGCATTGGAGACTATCCTAAATATTAAGTTCAACATGAGAATAAACAAGGATAAAACAAAATCGATAACCGTAGGCAGAGACGAACAACAAATGAACATACAGCTGCAATTAAGTACGCAAAAGAGTTTGTTTATCTTGGGAGTAATATCACATGGGATGGCCGTACAAAAAGAGAGGTTGACAGTCGCATCCACCAAGCGTAGGTAACTTGCGTTTAATAAAAAATCAGAGATTTTTTAATCCAATAATATAAACCTAAATCTCCGCAAGCAATTAATAAAAACTTATGTGTGGAGTATTTTGCTGTACGGATGTGAGACATGGTGCATTGGCGACGGAGAAAAAAAAAACGATTAGAAGCCTTCGAGATTGTGGACCTACAGACGTGCCCTAGGAATTTCCTGGAGAGACCACATTACGAATGAAGATCGATGAAACCAGGTACATGATGAATACCATCTCGAAAAGGCGTGCAAAATGGATGGGGCATATTTTACGCCGTGAAAATCTGCTCAAAACTATACCGGAGGGAATGGTAGAGGGAAAGATTGCCAGAGGGCGCCCTCGCCGTGAATATCTTGAGCAAGTGTGCTAATATATGAATTGTGCCTCCTACCTTCGCAATTCAAGGCTGCGGTAATTGTCTATTATTATTTATTATATATACCTACATATAAATAACGCAAAAACTTATTTTTGCTGCCATCTTCTCATTATTGCTTACATGATTGGAACGGACAGGGTTGAGCCATGTAAAAATGAATACATAATTTTGACAACCATGAGCGGCGCGTGGCCGGACAAATCAGCCGCTGCATACAGAAAATATCATTGAGATGAGGTGTGAATGCCACCACTGGGAACCGGGTTGCCGGGCGGAGCGCGCGCGAGTCAGCGCCCAGCGGCCGGTGCCCCGACTGGAGGGGGGCCGCCCCCGCAAGCTGCTTCCAACTAGCTGTAGAACAACATCGTGCAGACCGGGCCCTTGGGAGGGCCATTTGTTGAATGAATATGAGAATGTGGTGTCTAGCTTGGCCTCCAATGTAATTTCCAGAAACAAGTGCCGATACAAACATGTGTGAAATTTGTATATGTTATGAAAATGTTTTTTAAAATATGTCGATGCCTTGTGAGAAGCAGCGCTTCGGCGCCTTCATATGCAATGTTGTCATGTGCATTATGTTGTATTTATTATGCGAAAATGTTTTGGAATTTAATGAAATAAAATGGAAATAAAGAATTTTTATTTGCATCCGTGGGTGCGTGGAAAAGGTTAGAAGTTTGATCCGAAGGGATTCTTCCGCGATGATTACGCGACACGCGGCATTAGCCCCAAATAAAGTATGTGTGAGACACGGGGTACCCGCGCTGTTCGCCAACACGAGAAGGGCGTGAGTGGGCGATATCCGCCAACACGGGAGCCGAGACCCGCTGCAGAGGGTCTCGGTTCTTTTTTCCGCCGTTGAATCCGCCGACGGGCAATTAAATTTTTTGAATATGAGTGAATTGATAAGCTCACCTGACCGGCTATAACTTCTAACGCCCAGTACTCAAATTCCGAGGTCCCGAGATGCGTATAGGGTTACCCTCCACGGGAGCTTGAAGGTCTGCACCGGACGCCATCGTGGAGATGGTCCATCATGAAATAAATGAGTACTAGAAGACCGTGAGAAAATTTTGCATTTTCTCGATTTGGAAACGGTACGCCTGCCGGGGCTCGCCCCGTTCGAGGCCCACGTCACGGTAGCCGGCGCACGCGGCGAGCTCGCTCGCTATTATATTAAAGAGTTCAATATTTTAATCGACGTTTATAGCCGCTACCGGGGATGCAGAACTACCAATGTAGTGCCATTACATTCCTTACATGAATGCCTATCTGGAGAATATATGTTTATGTATGTAAAATGATACAGGCGCGCCTGAGGGTGTAATAAAGAAATTGGTTTTGCGGCGCTTTTAAATGCCTAAAACTCAGTAAATACTAATCTGACTTACTTGAAATTACTGTCAAAATGAGCGCTTGCATGCGTACTTTCTTACTGCCATATCAAAATTTGTAAAAATACTGTTAACGATTTTTTTATGAATTTATGAAAATTTGAGCCCTTACTGGCAAATTTATTTTTCAATTTATTTGGTTTCGTAGGACTTAGCGTGTCCAACGATTGTGTTATTACCATCTGCTATGTCTGGTACTGTTAAATAATACAATTTAGACCCCAGGAGGGCTGCAATGCATTTTTTATGAATTAATTTGTTTCTGGTATTTGAGATCTGCCGCGCCGCGGATCGCGTCGCCGCGACTGACGAAGTTCGCTCGCCGGCCGCTTGAGGTGCGGCGTCGCCTTCCCGGAATCCGGCATTTCTATTAGATTATGCAATCTGCTGTGACCCAATCTTGCGCGATTTCTGTAAAGGGTATAAAATAAAGATGCATTGCCAGGCGGGTACCTGTTACGCAACTTGCGTGGTACTGTATATGCCGTTGGACAATCTTCTCGCTGCCTTTCATTTCTTGACCCCGCTCGCTTTTTGGACTTCTGCTTTCTTCTGGATATTTTGGACCTCTGCTTTCTGACTTGGACTTCGCTTCGGATTTTTTCTTCGGACTTTCATACGATAAGCACTGCCTCGGTGTTTGACTTCTGGCATATCTACGGACTACGAGCTGCGCAGTGACTTCTGGCGGCGATCTCTACTTCACCAGCGAAGACGACTGAGCCGCATAATTAAAAAAAGTGTTCTTGTCCGGAACAATGATTAACCTGATAAAATGGCAATGTACATAATGTAAGCTAGAAAATACCGCTATTATTTATGCAAACAGAAAATTCACAAAATATACCTGATTATGAGCTCAAAATGAACAAGCAACCATGAACTTACAGTTAAAGAGGTATGCAATATCAAAGTTTGCATTTTTTCCAATATTTCTGACATATCATCTGTAAAACTATAATGAAAGTTACTTCCATCACGAGTCAAATAAAATTTTTTTTTTTCAAATTACTGCGGTTTTAATCAATTTTTTTGACTGATATTGAAGAAAGTGAATTTTTAATATTCGACATGAATTATTTTAATGATATTCCAATATTTTACAGAAGTCATAAATATTGAGAAAATGCAATCTTTAAACAAATATTTATTAATCAACTGGAAAATACATGCATACGCAAAAATCAAATTAACGAAAAAATATTTTATTCCAACCAACGGACCCACATTCTGTTCGGGAATGAAATAAATAAGGTCGAAAAATTTTCGTTAACTTACCAAACTGCCATGGCGAAATTGGATAACGCGCCATCCCCGGATTCCAAAAATTTGATGAATGTAGTATTCTATCACGGGTGGAAATGGTGAACGTTACATTCTGTAAAGTAATCACTTAAGCCAGCCGTAATGGGCATCTGATCGTAATGAAAACTAAAAGACTTCCATACCGCTCGTCTAATTTGTTCAACTCTATATTCAGCGACTTGGATCTTTTCAATTCATCGATCTATGAATTTAAAACTCTTGGATATTCATCTCGGTCATAAACCTTTTTTTTCCTCTTCTTTAATCCATCTTCTTTCTTTTGAACAGACTTCGTATATGTAATTTTTTATCTTGTATCTTTCTTTAATTAACATTTTTTCTTTTGCTTTATGCTATACATATATCTTTTGCACTTCTTTTTATTCTTATCTCTTGTCATTTTTACTAAGTAGATTTGTCCTTTCCTATCCATTCCTTATTCCCCTTTTACCTCTAATTCTTTGACTCTCATAGTTTGTCCATAACTTAAAACTTTCACTTTTTTTTGTTTTTTATTATAAAATTCAAGTTATTGTTGCTTTATGTTAAAACACAACATGTTAATTCTGTGGAAACTTGTAAAATGGTCTCTATACTGTTCAATAATCATGTATAATCTCTTTATATGTACTGTTAGTTTCCCATAAATAAATAAATACCTACTTTTCTATAAAAAAAATATAAATTCGTCTCTGCGAGACATGTATAATTCATCTTTAGAATTGATAATACTATTATCGTTTTGATATACGAATGCTTTGGATTATGAACGCGATCACGTAACGAATTGTGATCGCAATCCAATGTTCAATCTTATCTACTGCTCCGAGTCTAACGAGATGTGATGTTCTGTTCCAGAGTCTGCCCATCCCTTACGAGGTGCCCATCCGACACGGGCTGCAAACCAACTGGAGCGTGGAAATAGCTGGGGTCGTTCTGCCCTACGCCATCAAGTGGGTAACAAGCATAGACGTACTATAAATATAGACTAGCTACAAACCAAAATGTCTGCTACACAGAACGGCCACACGTTACTGTGAACATGGACGCACATTGGGGGAGTCGGTCTAGGGGTGTCCAAAATGTATTAATGTCCGCGCAATGTATACAGGGTTATTTGGAAAACATTAATAACCTCGCAGGACTATATTCCTGCCTTAATTATAAGTCGAAAATGTATTACCTAATATCAATATGGAGATACGCAACATAAAAGTTTGCATTTTTTAAAAATATTTCTGACTTATTTATATCGAATACGAAAAATTCATTCCCTTTAATGCAAGTCAAATAAAATAGTAAAAATTCCTAATTACAATTGGAAAACATTCCAGTTGGAATTTCCGCAGGGTTTTTATAATATTATTAAACTTATTTTGAAACGAATTAATTTTTCGGAAACGATATAAGTTACTGTAATGATAGTTACAGTCGCCGGCAAACTTCTTGAAATTCTTTGGCGTGGTGGGGGAAAGCGCAGAAGATGAAATTTGGATTTCTTTGGTGGAAAGGTAGATGCGCAAACTTCCCCCCACTACGCCGTAGAATTTCAAGATGTTTGCCGGCTACTGTAAACGTTTTGTAAAAAATAAGTCGAATAAATTTTTCGTAATCGATATGAGTTACTGTACTGTAATGATAGTCCAACGTTTTACAAAAAATAAGTCAGAAATATTTAAAAAAAAATTCAAACTTTGATATTGCATAACTCCATAACTATTGATATTAGGTCATGGCTGCTTGAACATTTTCGACTCATAATCAAGGCAGGAATATAGTCCTACGAGATTATCAATGTTATCCTAATAATCCTGTATATATACATATTCACATTTTATTTATTTATTTAATTAATAATATACATATAATATTTTTTTACAATCATACATAGACAATGTTTACAAATTAATATTTTTTGTGTGTATATACCTTACCAAAAAGAATTATGATTCTTGTGTGTGGTGAGGGATAACCTCTTACAATCATTGGTATAGGTAGTGTAATCTAATTAAATAACAATGAGAAAGAAAGAAAATCAAATCAAATATATCAGAATCTTAATTTAATAATACAATATATAGAATAAGCAGTCAAGTAAACAATAATACATAATAAGCAGTCAAAAGAGACCAAACTCAATCACAAAGTCAATTCTATAATAAATGAGAACCCATTCGGGTTCACTGGGGGAATATGCACACAAGGCGCAACCGCAAAACATTCACCATCATGCAAAATAAATTGAACAAATCAAACAATTGTACAGGTATCTTCATCGATTCGTGAGAAGTACTCGACAGTGTCTCCCACGAACAACTCATATCAGAACCAAAAGAAAACAGGAAAACAGCCACTCACCGAACATACCTCAGATAGTGTGATGAATCACCTGTTTCTATAGATTTTTTTTTATTATTTTTATTTTTAATTCTAAGATGATTTAAATGCTACGCGGGAAAAATTGAGCTAAACCCACCTGGCGGAGTATTGGAGCTACAAAAAATTTGGGAATGATGGAACGCTAGTATTGGGAGGGAGTTAGTAGCGATTGATCGGATATAGGCTACGGGCAGTCACTATTTAATTCTTATAAATCATATTAATCTTGTGGTGGAGGCTAGAATTATAGGTAAAGCCGTGTTTGGTACAAATGGTTGACGATCGATGCGGTCCGAGCGGTCCACATGTGATCCCCATAAAAATATACTGAACACGGTTTTCAGAGATTTGGGTCGCGGTTATTGCGTTTTGAGCCGTTAAAAAACCGATTAACGTCTACTCTAAGGTGACGATGATATTGACAGTTCCACGAGGTTTCTGAATTATGGGCTTTTTTGCTGGATTTTTGAGACCGTTTAAATGTCATTAATCGTGATCTCAAGTGGATTCCCGTGCAACAGAGATGCGGAATATAAACAAAAGTAAGGAAGGCAGGTCCTAATTAGGGGATCGCGAGAGGAAAACGCTCCATCAATAATCTAATTATTGGCCGCGAAGCACAGATTAAACGTATACGATGTACCAGAGGGGTGATCTTAACGAGCGAATAATGATTTATTTTCGTTTCGTGGGAGTCGGATAACGTAGGAAGATAGGAAAGTTAACTATAATTCCATTATATTTATCTGTAGACTAACGCTCTGTCGAGAAGCGAATAATGATTCATTTTCGTTTCGCGGGAGTCGGATAACGTAGGCAGATAGGAAAGTTAACTATAATTCCATTATATTTATCTGTAGACTGACGCTCTATCGAGGAGCGAATAATGATTCATTTTCGTTTCGCGGGAGTCGAATAACGTAGGCGGATAGAAAAGTTAACTATAATTCTATTATATTTATCTGTAGACTAACGCTCTTCAGGCTTTTACAACAGATAGGTAATTGCGCAATGACGGTATATATAGTCAGAAAAGGGATAACGATAACGTGTAAGCATATTAATGGCACAACAAGAAAAGAAAATACTCGAATATAGATACAATATATTAACTATGTAATCACTACAAACCTGTCCGACATTAGCGTAGTCTCATCAGAACGGATAACGTGTATACGATTGGCTATTCTAGCTCAGACTTCACCGGGTTTGGTAGTAATAACCCACAAAACATAATTGGAACAAGTGTATCCAGATAAGAATATTGTAAATAAAATAATATGAATTTGCGGCCCATATACACATGAAATAAAAGGATAAAGCGTATGGGGATCTTATAGATGGATGGATAAATGAAACAAATATATATAGGAGTAAATGCAAGTAAAAAGCAAGCATATAAGTACCAAAAACATAGGAGAACATAGTGTGATAGAAATTCAAAGACGGGAGGAACAATAATGTGAAGTGGAACGGATATAGCAAGAGCATGTAATAATGATATACGTACAAATACAGACAACTGCTTGAGACCGATTCGACAGATACTAGCAATCTTTCAACACACCTCTAAGAACATGGTGAGTAGTATATAGTTATCAGCGGAGGCGTCCGGTACCTTGGCAATAAATAAGCACTGAATTAATCCGACGCCTTGCCTGCTGCACTGGAGGTTTATTTATTTTATTTATTTTCATTTATTGGTTTTCTTACAGCCATATAATTAATCAATCTTGAAGAAAAAACAATAATTGATGTACAGAGTTTTGGGCCAATTACGCGAAAACACATACATACAATCGATAAAAGAATAAGAAAAACATGTCCAATAGTGGGGTTGTGTGAGTGTGTGTATTTGTGTGTGTATTTATTTATTTATTTATTTTGTTTTGGGAAAAATTAACATCAAAACAATCTAAAAAATTTTCCACTGAATTTAAAAATTTACTTTAACTTACATTAATAGTTTATTGTATTATAGCGATAAGTACCCTTCCAGTATTGTATTGTTCAAGAATATTCACTGTTTATGTAACATAGTTATTTTGTGGATCAATCTTACTGCCAATAAAAATAATAATAAATGGTTACGAATTAATATATAGACGACGTGGCTACGTGAGCCCTGGGCACAACCAGAGAATTTCAATGTTTAAATTCCGCAACAGTTCGGGGGGATCTAATACGTCCCTGTGCGCCGGGGAGCCGCGGGCGTAAGACGGGGCTCATTGGGTGATCCACGAGAAAAGATCGCCCAAAATTAATTTAAAATTAGGTATAGTACCTTTGGATGATTGTTATATCTAGGTACGCAGTGTGTACATGGTGAGTATAGGGAAATTGATACCATGATATAGCGACCAAGAATCTTTAAATTTCCGATAAGGACGAGTGAAAATACGAGGGAACGGGACATGATAATGGTAGATAGTGAAGAAACATCAACTATGATTAGGGGAGTACCCGATAGATTGTGGTTACGGTTGATCAAACGACAATATGGACTGAACTTAGAAATTAAATATTAAAAATTAATTATCGCGCTTGCGAAGCGAATTTAAATCGTCCGAAGCCACCGAGTCCGCCCCAAAACAGGCACAGGGACAGAGACAGGGACCGCAACAGAAGGTGGAGTCAACTGACAGGTCCAAGAGAGGATGTGTTTTTTTTTTGCCAAACTGAATCTAAGGAACAAAGATTTTGGTATCAAGGAAAGTAGGATATTGAAAATCCTGGAAACACACGACTTAGGACCTTTGGCTGCTGGGAGGGGTATTAGAGGTAACGCGGAGGCAGAATTGAGGCAGTCGGTGTGGACATCTACGGGGGTGCGAAATCCGCGTCGGTTGTTTTTTTGAGTGTAATTACCGTGAGTGTTACCGTCGACTTAGAGTGTCCCAGTGTTTGAAAATTATAGTTTAGCTTCAAGTGAAAGTGGTGCACGGGTAATTATACTCTTCGACATTGTTGATTGCTCACGATAAAAGAAAAGGGGGGTACGGGTTTGATTTTATTTTATAAAGGGTAATTAATTTGGCATATTAGAACTTCGGAAATTACTGCGCTTTATTAAGTTGATTAGTCCGGCATATATAGAACTGATATTTGCAGATCTCCGGTAGCTGTGCGTTATAAAGATACCTATTTTATGCTAAACACGCGGGAAATTGTTAATAAGTCTTATAAAAATACCTATCTTATGCTAAATACGCGAGGTCCTGTTAAAAGGGTTTTAACTCAGAGTACGGGTTTGATTTTATTTTATAAAGGTAATTAATTTGGCATATCAGAACTTCGGAAATCATTACGTTCTATAAAGTTAATTATTTTATCGTCTTACTAGGTTCACAGAATAATATTCGCAGAATTTCAGGAACCGCTAGGGTTCAAATTTAGTTAATTTTTCGTTTTACTAAGTATACAGGAATACTATTGGCGGATCTCCGGAAACTAGCTGTGCGTTATAAAGATACCTATTTTATGCTAAACACGCGGGAAATTGTTAAAAGATAAAAGAGTTGTTACTAACAGGTTCGATTTTAAATAAGTCTTATAAAAATACCTATCTTTTGCTAAATACGCGAGGTCTCATTTTAATTTTTACATTTGCAAGGCATATAATATTTCGTTATATGAAATGTTTTGATTAGACCGGATTTATTTTAGTTATTGAAAGAATATTAAGTTTATTTTAATAATCTTTTGTTTATGTTTAATAGTAAGAGTCCATTAAAATTATAGCGAATAAATTCCGGGATTAAAAATACGTCATGTGAAAAATATATAGGTGCTCTCGCGGAGTTCCAGATTTAGCCTATAATAATCTAGATTTTCATTTCGTTTAAAATTATATAAAATAATCTCGTGAGAATCGGGGTTTATTTACAATTTCACAGATGTATAAATTCCATTATTCTAGAAAATTATTTTAAATAATCTCGAGAGAATCGGGGCTTATTTACGATTTTACAGATGTATAAATTCCATTATTCTAAAAAATTATATAAAATAATCTCGTGAGGAACGGGGTTTATTTACGGTTTTACAGATGTACAAGTTTCACCTTTTTTAAAGTATATTTAAAATTGCTTTCGTTCGGCCCGGGTTATCTTATATTATATAGAAAAACATAGATCTCGCGCTATCAAAACATATAAAAACGTTTCGGCCGGGATTGTTTTGCGCGTTGGGGAAAGTATATAAGATAATATAAGATAATGGTTCGGATTATTTTATGTTTTATGAAAGATATTTGCCTCGCGGACTTAAACTATGAAAAAAAATGTTTCAATTAGTTCTGGTTATACTTTAGGAGTGATGTAAACTTCGCGGTTGTGAACCTATATAAAATCACGTTAGTATAATTCGGGTTACTTTGTATTGTACGAAAACGTAAATCTCGCGTATAAAAAAAAACGTATATTATGTATTCAAACATATAGAAACTCCTAGTACATTGTTTCGATAGACCGGGGTTGTATTATACCTATAAAGATGTAGGGCCTCGTTATATTGAAAGTATATAAAAACCGCCTGGGGCCGGGTCTTCTTATTTATAAACTATATAAGATTTCGTTGCATTTAGTTATACAGAATGCTTTCGTTCTAGAATTCGCGTTTCATTTAATAAATATGAAATATATAGATTTCGGTTAGAACTATTTTAAAATGTTTCGTTTAGAAATTCACGTCTTGTATTATAAATGCGAAACTTATAATATTCGTTTTGAGCTAAAACGTATGAACATAGAAACACTACAGTTTTGACCGCTATTTTGTTTACTATGCCTAGGATATTCTTGCGGTGTATTAGACTTGATGGTAAAATTTAAACTCTTACTCTGTTTAAAATATACGTAGTGTCTCCGCCTAGTTTGGCTTCACGATATACTTTATGAAATTTGTAAGTTCCGCTGTCCTAAAATTATATAAAATTACCTTCGTTTAGATCGGGTTATATCATATTCCTCGCGGAACGCGTAAACCTCGTTGTCCTGAAACTAAATAAGGATGTTTCACCTAGACCGGGTTCATTTTACATTTTAGGAAGAATATAAATCCCGCGTCTTTCACCACATAAAATGGTTTCGGTAAGATTGGGGTTGTTTATACTTGTAAAAATTACAGAATCCCGTTATTGTTAAACTATATTAAAATGATCCGGGGGGGTATTTGCCGGGGAGTAGATATCAAATATTCGAGATGATAATAAATTTATATTAAGAATAATATTAAGGACAAAACCCAAATCGGCGGACCCTAAAAGTAATATGTATTGACCTTATAAAGATGTAGACTAGTGGGGTTTTATTATAGAAACAATCAATTCTTTAACAACAACAAGTGGACAAGTGGTTGCTTCATGGGTTTGTTAAAACTTATAAATGGATGGAATCCTAGATTCAAAGCTTAATCCCGGTATTTCGGATAAATATAAGAATATGTAACATCGGAAAATAACGGGTAACGGGTTTTATGAAAAATATCGGTGCGTATAATCATTAGAGTATGATCATTAGAATTGGAGTCTAGTCTCGATGACCCGGGAAGTACGGATACGTAAGACGGAAATAAGGACTATGTTGCAGTATTATTAAGATATATAAATACTTACAATTGTCGAGCTAGAGTCTAATTCCGGTATCTCGAGGAATATAAATTTAAAGAAAAGAAAATAATGTCTAGTTTCGGTTTGATTAAAGTATATAGGTACACCGTGTAGTTGCAGAGGCTGGATACTAAGCCCCAGCTACGGAAACTTATAAACGCGTAACGGCAGGAACAAAGGTTAGGTCGCGAACTATAGTTAATTAGGGGCCTGTGAATCGTATGCGCGTGCAAGGCAAGTGTCCGCAATCCTTAGGTATAAAGTGAGGTACATGAAGTGAAACTACGATGCACTGGACTGGATATAATCGGCGGCGGATGGGTAAGTCATGTCATCCTCTTTCCGTTTGAGATTATAACGATATATAAAGGTGGCGCACGATTAAGAAGAATGGTCTCGGGTTCGACACCCCAGACAGAGACGGAAGAAGCGCCGACAGTGAAAGCTAACCCCTGTACCGTAAACTTTACACATGTTTATCCACAGGTGTTTGCATGTTGAATCCGTACTGACCATAATAGAGGCGAATTAATTTGCCAAATTAACCCTTCTCTGCATGTGTGAGAACTTCCAGGGATCGGGCGGCTCGTGTGCTCGACGCCGAACTTATTTATTTACTTCTATTTATTTATTTAATTGATTGAGTGATTGAATGATTCATTAATTAATTAGGTATTTATTTGTCTATTCATATGCCGCGTCCCAGTTATATATAGTCAGGAGGCGTTTCGATAGCATCATCATCATCACCATCATTAGCAGTGTCCCAGTTGTATATCGTCAGGAGACGTTTCAATAGTATCATCATCATCATCATCATCACTAGCGGTGGTTCAACTTTATATCTTCAAATAAATACCTAATTAATTAATTAATTAGGTATTTATTTGTCTATTCATATATATATATTTATTTATTTGATTATTTATTTATTTTCATTCAGTCATTCATTCATTTATTTATTCATCTATTTATAAATTATTTATTTATCTATTTATTTATTTAATTGATTGATTGATTGATTAGTTAATTAATTATATATTTATTTATTCATTTATTTGTTTGATTGACTGATTTATTAATTAATTAATAATATATTTATTTATTTATTCATTTGTTTAATTACTTATTAATTTATTAATTGATTAATTAATTAATTAATTAATTAATTAATTTATCAATTTATTTATTTATTTACGTACTCATACGTCTGTGCATCGTCGGGGGGGGGGAGGATAGTCAGATCAGCATCGCCACCGTCATCATCACCGAATGCCGTGTCCCAACTATATACCACGCGCCAAATTACATCACCGTCACTGAACGCCGCGTTCCGATTACACACTACTCGCTATGTTACGTCGTCGCCACCGATCGCCGCGTTCCAGTTATATATCGTCAGGAGACGTTCCCATAGCATCATCATCATCATCATCGTTAGCAGTGTCCCAGTTATATATAGTCAGGAGGCGTTTCGATAGCATCATCATCATCATCATCATTAGCAGTGTCCCAGTTATATATAGTCAGGAAGCGTTTCGATAGTATCATCATCATCATCATCATTAGCAGTGTCCCAGTTATATATAGTCAGGAAGCGTTTCGATAGTATCATCATCATCATCATCATTAGCGGTGTCCCAGTTATATATAGTCAGGAAGCGTTTCGATAGTATCATCATCATCATCATCATTAGCAGTGTCCCAGTTATATATTGTCAGGAGACGTTTCAATAGCATCATCATCATCACCATCATTAGCAGTGTCCCAGTTGTATATAGTCAGGAGGCGTTTCGATAGTATCATCATCATCATCATCATTAGCGGTGTCCCAGTTATATATCGTCAGGAGACGTTTCGATAGTATCATCAACATCATCATCATAGCAGTGTCCCAGTTATATATCGTCAGGAGGTGTTTCAATAGTATCATCATCATCATTAGCAGTGTCCCAGTTATATATAGTCAGGAGGCGTTTCGATAGTATCATCATCATCATCATTAGCGGTGTTTCAGCTATATATCGTCAGGAGACGTTACGATAGTATCATCATCATCATCATCATCACTAGCGGTGGTTCAGCTATATATCGTCAGGAGACGTTTCGATAGTGACAACATCATCTCCATCAGCGATGGCAGGGCTCCAGTTACACATCAGTCGGAGAAAATTAGACAGATCCCATCATCACCGATGGCAGGATTCTAGCTGTACACCATTTGGAGAAAATACACCGACATCCCTGGCCAGGGGCTAGGCATATCCCTACTGTCCAGATCCACCTTTCCATCTACTAATACGAGGGGTCATGGCCTCGTGAAACCACATGGCAACCAACCATTACAAGTATTTATTTATGTATTGTATATGTAAGTATATGTATGTATATTATATTTTATTAGTATGTATCTATTCGTACGTAGTGTATGAGGGGGCTCTTCACGGGTGGCACAACACCCGTGCGGATGTCTTCCCTCGTCTGGAATGGATTGAACGTATTGATGCATACCAGATTATAATAAGTACTACCTGGGAGGGTGGTTGCAGTCACTGTAGTGTCGCGAATGGCCAATGGGCTGCAGTTGCTCACAGGCGAGGGTTGGGGAGCCTAGGAAACTCCCCCTCCCCACTCGCATATTTTTGACTTGACAGGTGGCCCGGGACCATCTTTACAGTAGCTTCAGTATATATACCGTAGTTTAACTTAGTTTAACCTGGAGGAGTTGGAATTCGGGGGGCAAACTGGCTCTGAGCCCGGACGCCAGACACTGACGCGAGGGATGGTGCGGTACTTTGCACAGAAGAGGCCCAACATGAAAAGGCGCATCCAGGCTCAGGTCAACGTATCCGGAACTCGTGTCGGGAGAAGGAAGATGGGATCAGTCACCGATGAGCCTTTGGGTATGGAGGGGCCGAATTTAAAGCAAACACATTTTCCGCGTACACATACATTTACACATACCTTCCACAACCCCCCTTATCCATTAGAACCCAACGTACCACTAGAATGAGACATAGGGCCAGATACAGGTGACGGAACTTAGGCCGGCTAGTAAATAAACGTAACAATGTAATTGATATAAAGATAATGCAGAGTAAATATAAAAGATCGTAAGGAATAAGCACAGCGAGATAACGGCGGAAGATAAAATTATTAATCAGCGAGGGCGTCGAAGACGGAATCATCCATAGGAGCGGCTACGAAGGACTCGAGGGCTTTCAGGGGATCTATGTACTCTATATGTGCATGCGCATGTGATAACGGCACGTTACTAACCTTTCCAGTGGATGGCGGTCGATCCCATACAGGTAGGACAATGGGGGATCGAGCGGAGAGGGCGTGGGAGCAGAGGATCGCGCACTCTGGAAGCGCAGCTACACCAGATGCAGTGGTTTCAGTCCGTAGGAATGATAGGTAAATAATATAGGGCCACGGAACATAGTATGTTTAGCAATTGCACCGTAGGGCTTAATTGACGTGCTAGGTAGTTTTGTTTGCGTTTTCCATGAACATTCACGAACTTCATACCCCAGTATTTAATTTAAGTAAAGCTTGCGTTAGGGTTACCACTAAACCAATTCATCCCCTATAGTTCGAAACAAAAAATTACACAACGTGAACTGGGGAGGTCTTGAATAAAGCGAGGGTGTTTGGAAATACTACGATAAAAACCGTAGAGCCTTCACCCGACGTAGATAGATAGCTTGTTTGCCTCTAACAAGGCGTAAACTCAGCTAGGAGTAGGATCGAGCTGAAAGGCGAAGAAGAGGATGCATCACAATAGTCAGATCAAATGAATCTCCAAGTAATCCACCAATAGGTGAATTTTGATTCCCCCAAGGTACGGTCCCTAGAACTCTACCATTTCCCACTCATATAAAGGACACATCCCAACAAAATCAACGGTGAATTAGTATTTTCACGCAGACGAGACTACACTGTCTGCAAATTATCCTTCATGGGCAAAAATTTACGAATCAGCAAACGAAAAAAACACTTCAACTTGTACTTAAATTTATTGTAGTCCTCAATACTTTTTATTACTGAGGGTAAATTATTGAAGTTACGTGTACCTTTATATAAAAAACTGTTTTGAAAAAACGTGATATTAAATTTAGGAATTTTTATATTACTCTCATATCTAGTCGAGTGACATGTTTGTAAATTAGTAGTCTTCTTTTCTTTAAATATTTGTAATATTGAATATTTCTTATAAATTATGTCTACTGAATTAACTTAAAATATATTGAATAATGTTTCAGTTCTGAATTTTTGGCGTTTCTTCAAAATAATTTTAATAGTTAATCTTTGGATTATCCTTATGGGATTTATTGTGATCGCGTATGATCTTCCCCATCCAATAATGCCATATTGCAGCAATGATTGTACAGTAGCATAATATAGCATTTTTAAATTATTAGTTTTTAGAACATTTCTTACTCTAATGAATATATAAATACATTTTCTTAGTACACTAGTTCGCAGGTATGGAAATTCCAATTTATATTTTGATCTATACAGGGTTATTTGTAAAACATTAATAACCTCGAAGGACTATATTCCTGCCTTGATTATGAGTCGAAAATGTTCAAGCTATTATGACCTAATATCAATAGTTATGGAGATATGCGACATCAAAGTTTATTTATTTTATTTATCATTTTATTTAACTTGTATTGAAACGAATGAATTTTTCGTTATCGATATGAGTTACTGTAATGATAGTCCAACGTTTTACAAAAAATAAATCAGAAATATTATTTTTAAAAAATGCAAACTTTGATGTTGTATATATCTCCATAACTATTGAAATTAGGTCAGGATATATTGAACATTTTCGACTCATTCAAGACAGGAATATAGTCCTGCGAGGTTATTAATGTTTTACAAATAACCCTGTATATACACCTAAATATTTTAGTTTGTCAGTTGTCTTAAGTATTGAGCATGTTTGGTTACAATCAATCATATTACATTTATTACGATGAATAATAATTTTGGGTACCGGATGTGTTTGGTTTATTTTTAGAAAAGGGAATAACTTAAGTTTTTTCCGTGTTTAGTGATAAAAATCTTGTTTGAATCTATAATGCTGGACAGAGTGGTGAAAATGCAAACTGAATCATTTTTAAATCGCTAATCGTTCCAGCTTCACAATGGACTTCCAGTGCCCGCCGACGAGTGACATTGCGTTCCACTTCAAGCCCTACTTCAACGACCTAAAGGTAGTCAGAAATCACTTCATCAACTCGGTGTGGGCTACTGAAGACAAAAGCGCTAATCCCCTGAGGCGCTCCCAGCCATTCCGGGTCAAGGTGACTGTGGAGAACAGCGGGTTCAAGGTAGGAACCGACTTCCCGCAATGGACGAACACATCATCACTCATCTACCAGCCATCACTCATCTACCAGCCATCACTCATCTATCAGCCATCGCTCATCTATCCAAAAGCAAGCTTCCGCACTCGAGAAGTGGTGCAAAGACTGGCGTGTGAAGATAAACCCCTCCAAAAGCGCCTCCACTGTCTACTCCCCAAGATCCAAATCCACTGAACATAAGCCTAACATCAGAGTGTTCGGCAAAAAAGTCCCTTGGACGGACGAGATTAAATACCTGGGTGTTACACTCGATTCCAAACTCACATTTCGCACACACATTCAAAATAAAGTTGAAACCGCGAATCGCGTTCTTTCAGCCCTCTATCCACTGATGTGCCGGAACAGCAAACTGGCCACAGACAACAAACCACTGTTATACAAAGCCGTAATACGGCCCATCCTCACATATGCAGCCCCCGTCTGGGCCCACTATGCACACTAAAAAACTTCAGATTTTGCAAAACAAGGCCATCCGGTTAGCTCTGGATGCGCCGCGTTGGATCAAAATCACACAGCTACACCACGACTCAGGTATTCCTCCCATAATGGAATTCAGTAGACAAACCGCCCAACGATTCTATGCAGGCATCCCAACCCACCAAAATCCCTCCATAAACACTGTCGCGCTACGACGAGAACATCCCAAGAAAATTCAGGAGACCCAAAATGGTCTTCCTGCGGGACCCCAACCCCCGGGATCCCCCTCCTGCACCATCTTCGCAGTAACAATCCCCCCCCTACCCCCCGCAAGTGAGGTAAATTAATCCCTCACCCCACATAATGATGAAAGAGCATGGGGTTCTTTGTGACCCGGTACTCTGCTGGCAACGAGATCAAAGTCAAAGTCAAATCACTCACCTACGATCCATCACTCATCTATCGTCAAAACTTGTAAAGCAAGCAGGGCCGTGTGTATCAGTCATAAATAAACTTACGGCGTAGGTAGGTAGAGTATATTGTTCCTGTTTCCCTCCTACAAGTCACCGTGACAAATGAGTTTTTAATTTCACTAAATAGACAAGAGTTCAGTTAGTCTTCTGACAATTGTGCTGTGTGGTGACAGGGTTATTTGTAAAACATTAATAACTTCACAGGGCTGCATTCTTGCCTTGATTATGAGTCGAAAATGTTCAAGCAGCCATGAACTAATATCAATTTGCACATTTCAGGTTGACATGGACGATAATTTCTTCTGCCACTACCCGCACCAAGTCCCGCTACACAGAATCACCAACCTGCTCATCCACGGCGACATTATTCTTAATTCCGTGACTGTGGCCTTAGGGGAGGCTCCAGCGACATGGGAGCCACTAGCTTCTCTATCGCGTACCGCATTGTCTATCGATTAAGGGGTTACGTTTAGTCAGATGCGTGAAAAAATAGTCATTTTCAAGATTTTTTTGAACGGTTGTGTAATGTTTTTATTCAATACACAATATATAATAGCAAATTTTACACTATATTTCAAGTAACTAAACCGAAAATTTCAAATAGAATTATTAATACTGGACCAAGATAGCAGCTCGGTTCTTGACTAGGGATGTTCCGATACCATCAAAGTATCTCTACTTTGTAAATAGGTAATAAGTATAATAGTAATATAATAAATAGATACTTTTAGAATTTTTTAATGAAACCAACGTAGGAAATTTTAAAGGAAAATAATCTTGTGAGGGCGAAAATCAAAAGTAAAGTAATTAATTAACTATTTTTTATTTAATTAACAAAAATTTTCTCTTAGTATTAATATATTAAACAAAAAACTCTTTAGCATCATGCCCAAAAACAGTAACTGTTCTAGGTATTTTGGAGACAATCTGTCCCTTGTTCGCGATATTTTTGCTCCGGCTTTGGAAATAAAGCACTCGCTTGGGACCGATGTTACGACTACAATTAAATATTGTTGTGCATATTTGTACAGACAAGGAAATACAAATTTCATATCATCGCATTCTGCAAATGGGTTGCTTTTAAGGGAAACTATTTTATTTGATAAATAAAGAGAAACTTCATCGCCCTGATGGGATTTCTTTTTCTTCTTGTGTCCGTGTGCTAACTCCTTATGATGTTTCCAAAATCATATTCGGGTGGTGCAGTAGATGAGGCATCATCTTCCGACTCACTCGGGCTACTAAGTTGTTCGATAACCATAGTTCTGAGTTTTTGAATAGCTCTTCCGCGCTTTACCGATAACCGAGCGAGAGAGGGCTTTCGCTCGATATAAACAGCAGAGAACTTTATCATTTTAAATATTCTCAAATCAACACTTATTTGTATTCAAATCAATACTTGTAAAAAATATAAGATTCTCTAAAAAACTATAATTTTGTTTTCTTCTTATCTCCTTAAAGACTAGGAACTTTGAAATGATTGTAACGCAGTTTTTATAAAAATATACGACATTTCGGTGAAAAAAGGCTGCACTATTTTTTTTATGTTGAATGATTAATTATTTTTACATAAAATAACTACCGATGTATTACAAGATCTTCGATGCTTACTTTCCAGTATAACCTTTTTTCTCTAACTAATTTACTTATTTATTTGTTTGGAAATATGACACACAAATTAGTGATAATTGCAGGGTGTCTCGAAGCTAGTGGCAAAAACATTACAGGTGGATCCTGCCTTGTTAGTGAGTCGAAAATATTCGAGCAACCATGACCTAATATCAATAGTTATGCACGCATTATCGTTCACCCAAGTAGCATATGAATAGAGCCTTTCTGTTTTACAGCACAAAAATAGGTTTAGAAGTAATTTTAGTCAATCTAAGTTAGAGGCGTTCATGCTTAAATCTTCAGAAAAAGAAATCATGAAATTAGATATTTATTTATTTTTATTTTATTTATTAATTAACGCCCTATAGGGCTTTTACATTAACAGAATAGGTATATAGTTTAGAGAAGAAAAAAAAACATAATAACATAGTTTAGAGAAGAAAAAAAACATAATAACATGTAAACATAGTAATGACAAAGTGAGAAGAAAATACTTAGAATACAAATACAAACATATAAAGATAAATATAATATAAAGTAAAAAGCAAGAAGCATAAGAAAAACATAATAATATAAAAATTTAAAAGCAAAAAAAAAAATAATGAAGAGAGAGAACATAAAGCATAAGCTTTGAAAGACATAATATAATAATAAAATATACATACAAATCAATTATTTAAGTCCAATTCGACAAAAACTAGTAATCTTTCAATACAGCTTTTAATACACGTTTGAATAATATACAGGTATTGGCAAAGACGTCCAGTTGTTCGTATCTGTTTGCTAGTCTAGGAAGCCTTTGCAGTGGGGAATTAAAGAAATAGTTAGTAGCTGCAGTTTCCACGGCAAAACCTGCATGACTTCTAGTTACGCGAGACGGAACTCGCAAGCAGATACGTTCTAGTAGTTGAGGACAGTCGATAGTGCCATTTATTAATTTGTATATGAATAAAATAATTGACAAAGTAGCTGATAAATCAAACCTTTTACAGTGTATGTTAAAGTACTAAGTACAGAGTACTATAAATATCGACCAGTCACTAAAAAAGAAATCTGAGACATCTAGTTTCTGCTGTCTTCTATTGCGTATCTACTAAATGTATCAGTCAGAAAGAGATAGAAATTATTTTCGTAACCATGTATAAGAAAGGACAATAAAACATAATTTTTAACAACGAATGCACATGAAGTTGTAGCGAATTGCGATATTTACTTTACGGTATTTTCTCTTTCTTTCTTATAACGCAGCATACGTGTAAAAGAGATACAAATATAAACAGGGTTGTGTATTGTATTAATATTTTATATACCTACATCAACAAAGCCTAATCAGTTAAACGTGTTCACTAACAAACGAAAGTGTCTCTAGGTTCGCGAAAAAGTCCAAATTATCGGCGTCAAAAAGTCTGTAAAAAGTTTTCACAATCTTCCTACAGTTTCATCGCTCTGGAAAGATAAGGATGTTTATTAAGCTTCTCTTGAAAATAACATCACACAATCAAAAAAATTTGTGAAAAAAGTAAATCCCGGATATAAGGAGTCCCGGCTATAAGGAGCAAATTTAGTTGGTCCCGTCACGTTCGTTATAACCGAGTTTTACTGTAGTCTATATTTATAGTAGGTCTATGTTTCTGACAGTTTTGTTAAATAATAGAGTGGCGATTTATTTTTATTTGTATTTAAAAGTGTTACCCTTGTTAAACGTTGTTTTCATACAAAAAAATCTAAAAATCGAAATATTTTTATATTTTAAGTTTATGGCTAAGCTACGCTGATTCGTGTAGAGTGAAAGGAACTCTCACGTTTTGCTTGTAAATTACTTACTTACAGTAAATAATAGGAAATGCAGCGGGCCGCTTTAGACTTAAAATGCTCGGGCCCAAATCTCCTCGCTGTCCGGCCATGTTCACCATTGACAACTATACGATGACGGACGGAAATGCCACCACTGCACGCGGGTCGGAATTAGGAAAGAAAATATTCTCCTTCCCAACCTCCGCTGATGATGATTGCTATTCTGACATCCGAAATACACTAGGCCAAAGCTAACTACGCACACGGCTGACAAATTGTACTTACAGCGTTTTTCCTAGTATGTCGAGTCCAATTTCCAATTCTCCCGGCTTCGTCGAATCCGGAACAGATCGATCTCTCAATTCTGAAAGGTTGATGTGAACTTACGCGTCCACGTCGGATTCGGATACTACACGCTGTGTGTGCCGATGTCCTTTTTAACTATCAAAATTGGTTGGATTTATTAAAGGTTTTAAATCCTGGCTAGCGGTTGGCGTAGAATACGTCGGATGTCAGTTTCGACCAATCAAAATCATTTCATCATTTCGCGGCCGGCGGTCAAGAAACAACAACACATTGGTATTTTCAGAATATTCGGAGTAGTTGATCCTTAGTGGCGATGGTTATTTTGCACATTTAAGGTTGACATAAACGATAACTAATTTCTTTTGCCACTACCAGCTCCGCATCCCGTTATACAGAATCACCATATTGTATGCGCACACACACCCTCCCGCGCTTTCATTCTCTCACTCGCTGAGTCAAATCAATGAGCCAACGCAGTAACGCACACCACAGTTCGTGAGCCGTGCGCCGTCTGCGCTGGGAGCCTGTAGTGCGGCGCACTGGCGTAGTGCGTCGTGCGACGGCGCACAGCTCACTCGGCGCGTTCCTATTTTGTTGCGCCATGGCGCAATTTTGATTTAACTCAATGAGCCGGCGCAATGCGCTGCGCCAGAGTTACTGAGTTGACGCAAGGAATTTTGTTGAGTTACCCATGACTACTTCCGTTGTCGTCGCCGTGTGGCGCTAGTTCAATAACGAAAATAAAAAAAATAATAATTACAAATACGCTGCCGCATTGACTAAGAGCCTGTCCAGATGGGGCGTTTTACACTCGCGCGTAATCGAGATACTGGAGCTATTTCCGCTATTGCTTGATGATGAGACCCTCTCCACATTCGAAAATATTATTATATCGCCGGTTCCAGAAAAAAACCTTTGTAAACCAATTTACCCGTAATTCTAAAATATTTTTCTGTGTCGGCAAACGTTTTATTGCACCGGCCGTCAGGAATTTTAAAATGTCCCCAAACATCCCGACCTATTGTTTTCTAAAAGGTCGTCTAAGCCGATGTACTGGCGGTCGCCAAGATCAAAGCAAATAAACCCTCTATCGTGGCCCGCGTTTTATGATGCAGCCTGTTTGTCTCCCCGGGAAAGTTACCATTTACTGCTTTCTGACAGAGAACCGCAATTCTGACATCGCACGTGCGCCCATTCCTATTGTCAAAAGCGGTGCCGACAAGCTCTGCTGGTCATAAAACTATGTTAATTGTATTCTTCCTCGCACGTACCAACAAAATATTATCTCTGAAAACCCAATTTTAATTAATTTTAAAGTCAGTTCCCCGACTTATTTATTTCTATTACGGTGGCCGGGCAAATCCTGTATAGTGAAGCGACCATCTGTTAAAGCTATTATTGGAATGTGGATCCGCGTCACGTTTCGCCGTCGATTCTATAAGAAATAATCCTCCACGGTAGTGATAACTATATCAACGTCATCTGTCGAAAAATTTGCTTGCTTTCTCTGAAAAAACATTGTTATCAGTGTTTATTGCCATTTAATTAACAACATAAACTTTTGAATGCCGTTAAATCCGTGAATACTTACTTTGTATCATTATTTTTTTTTAAATCTTTTTTTTATCAATTTATCAACAAACAATCGGATACGGAATTTATTAATGCGTTGTTGGCACTGTCAAATGACGTAATGCCATGTGCAAAATTATTTGAGTGTGTGTTTGTCTATGATTTTAGTTTACACAATTGCAACACCCCTTATCTAATATATTTCGTGAAACAACTGTTTTTGGGCTATTTCGCGTAACCTTGAGGTTAAACTCGAGTTTAACCCAGGATTTACGCTTACTTTGATCCAACTTGAAACAACCGTCCCTAACTTATTCCAAAGAAAGATGTGTGGGTAGTGTAAGAAAAAAGCAGTCCACATAAAGCAAGTTTCCATATTAAAAATATGCAAAGAAAAAAAATCTTACAGAAAACCAGGAATATTTCAAACTTATGAGAAATGGAAACCAATTTATAATGCCTAAATGTAAAACAACCCAAATGCAGCATCACTATATTTATAAAGCCATTAATTACTATAATAACTTACCTATCGAGATACGATGCATCAGTAACCTCTCAGAGCAAATCAAAAAAAAAAAATTTTTCCTAAAATCAAACTTAAATTCACAAATCACTTAAACCTATAGCTTTTTACAAAATAACTCCAATACATTCATTATCAATTTACCTTCTTTACTGTATTAATATATAACTTGTATATACTATGTACCTATATATTATAATAAGGAATAAGAACTGTGGCTCCCTCATCAGACTCAAGGGCTTCTCTTTACTGATGAGGTCTACATGACTATCAAGTATTTAAAAAAATATATTTAATCTGATATGTATATATAAGAACTGTATTTGTACCATAAATTAAATAAATAAATAATAAAAAATAAAAAGTTTCGTGTGACAGATGCCATAGATAATATGCTTACTAGAGATAGGACGTCATAAATAATTTTACTGTTATTTTGTTAACCGTTCCAAATAATTGAACTGTTCGATTTAACTTAATTATCAACCATTTAAATGTTTAGAGACCGTAAAAAAATGAACAAAAATGAATAATTAAGGCACGTATTCACTAGGAGACGAATTGTCCCTCAACATCACGCGCGGCATAGAGTCTACGCGATGTTGCAACGTCGCGCACTGTTCCGCGACGTCGCGCACAACATAGCGCGGCATTTCTACGTGCCGCGGCAACGTTGCCATGCGCACGGTTTCCGAGCGAGCGCATGGCGACATCGTACCGCGCGTTAGTACCACGTGGTATGTTGAAAAGCTAAGACGCATGCGCTACAGTTACATATGCTATATGATATGATATAAAACAGCGTTCCGTAATGTTGTGTCTTGCTTGGCTATGGAAGACCTGATAATTTGTAATAAATTTTCAAAATCAGTTGTTGTCATTCGAATGAAATTGATAAATGATCCGTCAGACACTCGAAGATCGCATAGAATATCCATCCTTATTTTCCTTTTCAGTAAATACTTTCGCACCCACCACCTTTTTCTGCTCTTACTTTTCGATAAATACGTTAGAATAAATAGATACGCAGCACTAATCATCATAACCCTTTTGGGCGAAATTTCCGCGTCAAGTGATATGCGAGTCCCGGTGTGTACACGTCAAATGACCGCGTCATTGTCCCCGAGACATGAGCGTAGATGTTGATGCGATACGCCGCGCAGAATGTTGCGCGATTTGTTCCCCAGTGAATACATGACTTAAACAATAGCTTCTCGCTAACAACCTTCTTTCTTAGCATATTTTCTGTCATAATGGTTGATATGAACGCGCATCAATCAATCAGGATTGATAGCCGCGAGACGCTCCGCGTCCTTTCTATATCAAGATTAAAATGCACTTGCCAAGGGAGGGGGAGCGGGAAATTTAAAAACACCAACCACCAATATTTAAATATTTAAACAATTTATTTAATTAAAACACATTTTTATCTTTAGACTTATCAACTAAAAAAAAATATCACTAACCTAAAACTAATCCTAGCCTAAACGCAAGCAGTCCTGGTTTACATAGTTTATCGTGTCTTTGTCACTTATTGCACGGAACATATTTCACTATCCGCGGCCCTCATAGCCGCGGTCGTGGTTGCCGCGGGTGGCTCCCTGGCACACCGCGTCGCGTGCTTGCTACGAGCGCGGGATCCGCGAGCCGTGCGCGTCTTGCCGCGTCGGTCGCGGGATCCGCGCCGTCATCTGGCGGGGGCGCGGTGTCCTATCCCAGGCCACGCGCTCTGTCCCGCCGATCGTCACCGCTGCGTTGCATCGTCGGGAGACATCTGGTCTTCCAGGAGGAAGATCTATTCGTGCCGAAGAAGGCGCCACCGCTGGACGTTCTTTTTGGTCTGTCCCTGCGCTCCTCGTCGTCTTGAATACCTATCGGTATTCGCGTTTTTTGGTTTTTGTACTTTGTAATTTTGGAAATGACGTCAGTGCTCCAGTTATTGTGAAATACCTACGGACTTGAGTGAAGCCAGTGGTAGTGCAAAGGGACAAGAGGGGTTTTCCGAAGTGAATTTTCCGACTTTGGGTTAGATCCCTACTTTGTCGGAAAAGCTCGGAAAAATCCCGGAAAATTCTGGATCAGGTGACAAGTTTTTTATCCTTGACTTTTTGTGAAGTTCGACCTTTGTTTCGTGGTCCCAGGGTCGGAAAACCCTGGGAAAACACTTTGTGATTCAGTGTATAGCTTACCATAAGTGCGATATTTGCAACTTTCTAACCCTTTAAACTTTTGTGAATTTTTCTCCTGTTTCGTGTTCCCTGGGTTGGAAAACCTAGGGAAAACACTCTTAGTTGTTAGGTATAGTTTGTAGTTAAGTAGGTATTTACAACTTTTTAGTGATTAGGCTTTTTTGGATTTTTCCTTCGGTTTTGTGTTTTTCGGGAGCGCTTTCCCGATGAAAACACTCAGTTTTGTGTAAATTTCTCTTATTTATTGTGCGATTTTTACTATTATACTTTGTAAACTTTGTTTTGTGTATATCTCGGTCATTTACCGACCGAATCTTGTCAAAAAAACTCCTTTGTGTCGGCCATTTTCCGGGCTATCCAGTTATGGCTAAAAAATCTGGAAAATCACCCACCCGAGGGGACCTGGAGGAACACCCTCTATTACAGAAGGGACTTACACCAGAGAGGGTCAGTCTGTTGAGGGAAATTATCACCGAGATGGAGCAGGGATTGACTCCGACTACTAGTAGAAGTCAATCCCCCTCCGGAGATGCTAGCGCCTTCGTTGGGCGACCGACAAAGAAGAAAAGGGCGGAATTAGAGGAATTATCTTCCATGTTACCCATTTCTGGGTCCCCCGATAAAGACCGGGAGATCGATTTTTTGGAGAGGGCCCGCGGTATCGCTAATGAAATCCAGACTGTACTAGCGGAAGATAAAGGTCGCATCACAGTTATGCATAAATCGAGATTGTCGGCTACCCCCGCCAACCTACTGACACTTGTCGCAGAAATGAACGCAGAAAACGCGCGTCTTAGAGGAGCTCTGGAAGAGCACAGGTCAGCTTTCTTTGTGAAAAGTCACAATGACTTTATGGAGTTCAGGACCAGCATGAACAACTCCTTTGCTGAGCTTAAAGTAAATTTGGATGAAGTAACCAAAGGAACCCCAGACGAGGTATATTCCGATTTCAAGAACGAAGTTACAGTTTTGAGGGAAGAAGTGAAAGAGCTAGCAAAAGGAATCCTGCAGGGTGCTCCTTCGACGCCACCAAAATCTTCCTATGCTGGCGTAGCAGCCGCAATAAAAATCCGAGGTGAAATGAGGGAGGTTGGGCCCGCTCCTGCCACCGTCATAATTTACCCCAAAGAGGCCGAGGGCACCTCGGCCGATGCTACTAAGACTTTAGTAATGAGCACGTTGAAACCTACAGATGACGGTTTCCGTCCGGTTAGATTGAGGCGCGTACGCGGCGCAGGGGTTTTACTTGAGACGTCCTCTAATACTGGTCTGGATTCCATTAAGGCAGCCAAACCAAGGCTTGAGTCTAAAGGTCTCTTGATGATAGAGCCTAAAGGCAGACTCCCCAAAGTTGCCATATATGACGTACCTAGGTCACTAGATGAAAATACTCTTTTGCAAGAGTTTTATGCAATTAACATTGAGGGAAAGGTAAACGTGTCAGTAGAAGAGTTTAAGAAATCTACCAAGAGAGTCAGTATGTTCGGCCGCCGTGATGGCGACACTGTAAACTGTGTGTATGCCGTACTTCCGGCTATTAGAAAAATCATAATTGACGATGGCAGGATATACCTTAGGGAAGGCTGGCAATCTTGTCGCGTCCGCGATTTTGTGGGCGCTACGAGATGCTTTAAATGTCAAATGTATGGCCACATAACGCGGTCATGTAAACAAAAAGAAGAGACGTGCCGACATTGCGCTAACCAGGGCCACAAAGAAGAGGAATGTAATAAGAAAGATGCTGAACCCCGGTGTGCTACCTGCACCCGGTTTAAAAAACCGGCAGACCATAGAACTGGTGATGCGGCCTGCCCCGCATTTCAGGCCGCTGTGGACCTATGTGTGAAATTGACCAACTATGGCTAATGAGATCATAGTCGGCCAAGTTAACGTTGGCCGTTCGCGCGCTGCATCCTTAGAGTTGCAGCGGGTGACTAGTCAATTTAACTTATCTCTGACACTGATTCAGGAGCAGTATACCTGGCGGAGCAGGTCTCCCGGGATCGAGGCGCCCCTCGTTATGGTCGAGGAGGGTGTTTCGCCTGGTGCGGGGATTCTGGTTGACAGTAGTCGCATGAAGCCTCTGTACCTGGCACACCTCTCCGATAGATTTCGAGTGTGCGTCTCCGTCGTGCTTGGGGGAATCGAGATTTACTTTATCTCGGTATACTTCAAGTATGGTGACCCCGTGGGCCCCCACATCCTGGGACTCTCCCGTACCCTGGACAGCTTGAAAGGGAAACATGTAATGATCTGTGGAGACTTCAACGCTCGTTCTCCCCTCTGGCATGATCACTCTGGGCAGCATACCGGCTACGATCGTAGGATCGCCGTCGAGGAGTTCATTGCCGGTTACGGACTGAACATCCTCAACGAGGCCGGTTCGCTGCCAACTTTTGCGGGGTATGCCGGTGGTGAGAGTTTCATTGATCTCTCGCTGTGTTCAGATAATATGCTGGGACTCGTGAAGGACTGGAGAGTGTTAGATGGTGTCATCAACTGTGACCACCGTCTGATCACTTTTCGTCTCTCGCGAGCCCCGGCTAGGATTGCAAGAGACGAGTGGATGTTCAAGTCCAGGGACGTGGATTGGGATGCTTTTGATTTGACTATGAATGAGGAACTGAGAGGAATATACGAAAGGAGTGCAAGGGACCCAACCCTAGTTGGTGAGCTCCTAAACGAGGCAGTAGTTAGATCGGCAGACCTCGCTATTGGTCGAACCCGTCCGAGCGGAAATTTTTCTGCCCGCTGGTGGTCTAATGATCTACGGGCGCTGCGTGCAGCTTACCGTCGAGCATATAGAAACTGTGGAGTTGCCCGACAGAATCTTGTATCTCCTACGGAGCAACAGATCCTCAGGGAGAATCTCCGTGCGGCCAGATCGGCTTACACGGTGGCGATCCGCAGTGCCAAACGAGCCCACTGGCAACAATGGGTGACCGAGGTAGGGAATGCTGATCCTTGGAGGATTACGGGGCTTGTTCGGAGGGGTGGCGTTAACCCCGTCTCCCTCTTATCCGGAATATCCCTCGGGGGGAGGACGACGGAAGACCTGATCTCTACTCTGGATGGGCTACTGGAGAGGCTCGTGCCTCTGGAGCGGACTGAGGGGGAGGGGGACCACCATCGGCTTATCCGTGCCCTGGCCCGTCTCCCAACTAGTTCCATGCTGCTGGAGACACGGGAACCTCCCCCGGTAACGGAGGCTGAGCTGGGTGCCATTTTCAGGAACCTTGGTCCTAAGAAGGCCCCCGGTGTGGACAAGATAACGGGCGTAATTGCGAAGAACGTATGGAGGTGTGCCAGAAATGAAGTTTTATTTGTGATTAATACATGTCTCAGTGTGGGGTTTTTTCCCACAGTATGGAAGAGAGGGGTGCTCTCAATCATACCCAAGGGGAATTCCAAACCGCGGTCTGATCCAGGTGCGTATCGCCCGATCACGCTCCTTCCCGTTTTTGGGAAGGTACTTGAAACGGTGGTACGCAATAGGCTTGAGAGAAATCTCTCGCCGGCCTGTGACCGTCAGTTTGGGTTCGTTAGGGGTAGATCCACAGAGCATGCCATGATGTTCACGCAAGAGTGGGTGAAGAATAATAGTAAGAAGTATGTTATTGGGATTTTCTTGGACATATCGGGTGCTTTTGATAACGCCTGGTGGGAGATGATACTCACCAAGCTGAAGGTCCGGCAGTGTCCGGGGTATCTTTTTGACATTGTCAAAAGCTACCTCGGTGATCGCACCGTGACCCTTAGTTATGGTGGTGTGTCTCGCACTAGGCCCTTGGACATGGGTTGTCCACAGGGCTCGGTCCTCGGACCAACCCTGTGGAACATCCTGTTTGATGACCTGCTGCTGTTGCCGTTGCCAGATGGTTGTATAATTATTGCCTACGCGGATGATGCTCTACTGCTCGTTTCTGGACAGACTCGCAGAGAATTAGAAGACAAGAGCAATAGGTCGATTGAGATGATTACTGATTGGTGCAAAAGAAACAAGCTTACTCTGGCGCCTTCGAAAACGGTTGCTTTGAAGATGAAGGGTGGCTTGAGTCAGGTTAGAAATCCGATCGTGAAAATGGGAAGCACAAATATCAAATTTGAAAGAAATGTTAAGTATCTGGGAGTGACCTTTGATATGTCGGGCTCCTTCCTGACTCATGTCAAGACTATCTCCGAACGAGCGGGGGTCTTCTTCACCTCCATGAAGAGGATGAGCGTTGCAGAGTGGGGCATCCGTTCGCCTGCTATGCGACTAGTCTATAAGGCTACATACGTGGCCCAGGTCACGTATGCTGCTCAGGTCTGGTCGCATAGACTCCGAACTAGGGTGGTCGCTGCAGCACTCAACAGTGGTCAGAGAGTGCCCCTGTTGGCGCTGACGGGAGCTTATCGGACTGTGTCTGGGCAGGCCCTCCCAGTATTAGCGGGGGTGCTCCCTGCTGATCTGGAGGTCTTAGAGACCAGCGCTCGCCGTAATCTGAGGCGGGGCCTGGAAGTTGACTACTTTGGTAGGACTCTCAGGCTCCTGGAAAACGAGCGGACTGGGGAGTTGGGCAGACGAATTAGATTAATTACGTTAGAAGTCTGGCAAGAAAGATGGGACGCCGCCACCACTGGGAGATGGACCCATTCCTTCTTCCCGAGGGTGATGGTGAAAGAGAGAAAGGGGTCCGGAGGGTATTTTCCGGCTCTGGATCACCTACACAGCACAAATACTGTCGGGCCATGGTGAGTTCAGGTCCAAATTACATGATCTTGGACTCTCCACTCACCCTTGGTGCGCCTGCGCTCGTGTGGCCCAGACCCCGGAACATATCCTCTGGGATTGTGCTCTGTTGAGGGATGCTAGAGAGGACTTGATTGAAGGTATAAACGGGCCGCTTGAGACAGGTCGGCATCCCACAAATGTCGACCTGGTGAGAAATGAGTCTAACTTTAGACATCTTAAAGACTTTGTTGGAACTTGGGTGTCCCGCTGGGAGATCCTACGGGGCCCTGCTCCGTAGTTTTTCCTGAACCAGTGTTTGAACCGTCGGTGATGATTTCTTTGGTCACGAATCTTTTATGTTTTTATTATTTTTTCTTTATGTCTTTTTCCCTCCACGGAGGGGTTGTGTTTTTTACGTCCTGCGCCTTATTTGGGTGATGTATTTTATTTAAATTTTATTATTGGTATTATATTGTATTGATATTTTTGAAATAAAGATTAATATGCGCGGGACAATGAAGGTTTTGTGCGACCGACTCGCTCGGTTTTCATCTCTGCGTGTTGTATTGATGAAGGCCGAGCGAGGAGGTCGCTTTAGCATAAAATAATGCCAACCAGGCGGCGAAAGTGCTGGGCCGATATGGACGCTTTTGCGCATAGAACGGCTCAGGGTATGTGGTGGGTCCCCTTCATTCCTCCTGGAACTCCTCGTGGAGGACCGGCCGCCATCCGAGGCAAGGCGGCCATCCTCGTCGTCGCGTCTTCTTCTCTGCGGAAAATGTCGCGGCCACACAAAACAAGTGGCGTCTTGGGCGGGAGATTCGCCCCCGTAAGAAAAGGCCGACCCGCACTCGGCCGGGTATTGTGTCGAACAACCCTCGGCCGCAGCCCGCGCCGAGGCACATCGCTCCCCCTGGAGCCGCTCCCCGCGCACCCCTTCTCCATACTCACAACCCGCACGGGGGTTGGATACGTCTGAATATATTTCGCGCGGAAATATTTTCGGCGCGAAAACCATTACACCGTCAATGGAAAAATTGATTTCCACCGAACCATTTCACCCTGAGAACATTTTAATTAAAAATTGGTCAAAGGAGGATAGCAGGTGTTTGAAAATAATATTCGAGCGAACTAGAGATGTATTTTTTTTTTCGTTATAAATTTTTTCTAATAAAAAAAATAAATGACGTGGCATCCAATTAAGGCGAGATAGATTAAGTTTTTACGTTTAGAATGCCGTAAAATAAATAAATAAATTACGGAATTTAAAAACATCGTGGGAATCAATACGAGCGAAAATCGAAAGTGTGCACCGACAACCATAATAAAGACAACAAAGACCTTTTCTTCGGGTTTTACAACGGTCACTAACGGGTCATTAGACGGTAGCAAAAAAAAAAAAGGACCTAGAAGCGCCAGCAATAAAACAAACATAAACACGAGCGTACTTGTAAACAATAACAAATATTCCTTCTGTCTGAAGCGAAACTGGGATGTTTTTTTTTGTGTCGCCTCTATCGGTACACAATACGCACGCGCCAGCTGTAGACAGATAGGTAAAATTTAGAGCACATGTTTCGTCCGTTCACGATTTGAACGTTTTGTGTTGTAATTTTACGAAAATATATTTTAGATATCGTGATATAGAAATTGGGATTGTTTTTTTTATACACTATATTTTTATATATACTATGAAAGCAAGGACGAGGAGTACGACCGCTAACGGCGTTTCGACCGACGAACGGGAAGCACAAACGGACACCATGGCAGAATGCCCGACGGGGCAAGCAGAGAGGGTAAGGCCGTCCTGCGCCCCAAGACAGCTTGAAGAGGTTTTTTCGGGCTTACCGGAAGAGGACCCGGACATATTTTTACAAGCGTGTGAGGTATATTTTCGCGACACTGGGTGTTCGCCCGCGACTCAAGTACAAAAATGTGTATCTAGATTACGGGCCGAGGCGAGATTGTGGTGGTTACCGCACGCAAAAGGAAGGTGGGAGTTCGCCGAGTTTGGCGCGCAATTACGTCGCCGGTATGGAACGGAGGAAGCAAGGGCGTCGCTGTTGGTTTCGTTATACGGGGATGGCCAACTGGGCGATGAGAGTGGGGTTAGTTTCCTCCAGAGGAAACGCCGGGTATACGAACGCCTGCACGGGGGGCGGTCGATGGACGAGTCTTGCGCGGATATTATTGCCTTGATGAGGCCACGGTACCGAGATGTCCTAGAGGCCGGCGCCGTGTTTGGGGCATACACCTTTGACACACTAAAGGCGCGCGTAACGGCGATAGATTTTCCGAGGGAACCGCTGTTCAGGAGACAAGGTCAAGCGTTGGAAGACCAGCCCCCACCGAGGGAGACACCCGCCCAGTCGCCCAGGCAACACAATCAACAGCTGAACCAGCAAGGAGCGCGCCAGCACCAGGGCAACCGACAGCAGCAAGGTGCCCCGCGTTGTCAATACTGCCCCGGTAGGTACCTTAGTAAGGACTGCCGGGAGAGAAATGATTATCTTCGACGGAGGGCGGGAAACGCGGACCGCCCGGGCGGGGACCAAGTCGGACGGCGGCCCGCCCTGGGCCCGCGTCAGTAAGAGTAGGAGAGCGGCGGTTGGTATCAGGGTGCACCGCCCCCAGCCAACCAGTATCGGAGGCGAGGGCGGGGGGCGCCGCCCCGCCCACACGAGATGCTGAATGCAACGCGGCGGCCGGCCTTGGAGCCGCCCTGCCGCGCATACGGATAAGGGTGTTTGGGATGGAATGCGAGGCGCTAGTGGACTCAGCCGCTTCGCACAGCCTGATTAGGGCGGGCATGGTACCGCCGCAGCAGAGGCGGGACTCCACTCTGCGCAGTATAAACCTCGCGCACTCTGGAGCGACTATGCGAGTGCTGGCTGCAGCGTCGTTATCTTGGACGATAGCTGGCAGCAAGGAGCAGTCGGGGGAGTTTTTAGTGGTGGAAGAGCTCCGAGAGAAGGTCATCTTGGGGATGGGCTGGCTGGCTGAGCAGCATGCGGTCCTGGATTTCTACCGAGGGTGCCTACACTTCGGGGCGAGTGAAAGGATGACAGCCCACTTGGTGGCGGCCAGGCGGCCGATAGAAACGGGAAAGGTAGAGCTGCCGGCGATGCCAACGCTTCCAGCAGCCGAGAGCATGGAGCTGGCAAAGCTGTTAGACGTGTATAAGGAGCTGTTCACTCCGTATGCAGGGCCGGCACCGTTACAGCCATACGAGATCAGATTGAATGACCATAAACCCATCCGTATGGCTCCACATCGTCTGTCCGACGAGAAAAAGAGAAAGTTGTACGAACAATTGGAGGGGATGTTAAGTGACGGAGTTATCGAAGCTAGTAGATCGTCTTACTGCTTCCCAGTCGTGATGGCGCCGAAAAAGGGCAAAGATGGATATCGCTTCTGTGTTGATTACCGTCGCCTTAATGACGTAACAGTGGGTGAAATCTCACCCCTTCCGTTAATACACGAGACACTTAAGGACCTCGGTACGGCCAGAATATTCACCTGCTTAGACTTGCAAAAGTCTTACTGGCAAGTCCCGTTACACCCGAAATCACGACATTTGACAGCATTTGCCACTCCCGACGGGGCGTGCTATCAATTCAAGGTACTTGGATTCGGTTTAAAGGGAGCGGCAGCGGTATTCCAGCGCTTGATGTGTCAAGAAGTCTTGGCAGGGTATCTGAGAGAGTTCTGCTTAGTGTACCTGGACGATATTATAATTTACTCGTCAACGTGGCAGGAGCATATGTGTCACCTACGATTGGTGTTCGAGCGTTTGCAACAATACAGCCTCCGTTGCTCGGCCGATAAATGTGCATTGGCGACCGACACTATAGATTATCTCGGACATAGAGTGACGCCGATGGGTAATACTCCGCAGGCGGTTCATGAGGGGGCGATAGCGGCTGCTACACCGCCGCGTACGAGGAAGGAACTTAGGAAGTTTCTCGGCTTGGTAAACTGGTTGCGAGAATACGTGGAAAATTTCTCCGATCTCGCGGCCCCGATGACGGATTTGCTAAGTCCAAAAAAGCCGTTCAGGTGGACGCCGGAGGCGCAGGAATCCATGCGCCGTGTGCAGGCGGCGCTCTCAGGTCCGTTATGTTTGGCACGCCCTGACGCACGGGAGCTCGTCCTCCAAACAGATGCCAGTAAGTTAGGAGTAGCCGCGGTATTATATCAGGCCCGGGAGGACGGAGGGCGCGACGTCATCTCGTATGGCAGTGCTAGATTTGACCAGACTCAGCAGCGGTGGCATTCCAACGAGCAGGAGGCCTACGCGGCTGTATGGGCGATAAAAAGGTACCGCCCATACTTGGAGGGTAGGCGGTTCAGGTTAAGGACTGACAATCGCGCCCTCACGTGGCTAAGGAGCGCCCAGGATCAGCGGGCTAAGCTGACCAGGTGGGCGCTTCTCTTGCAGGAGTTCACGCTGGAGCACTGTCCAGGGAGGGAAAACGAACTACCGGACGCCCTTTCTAGAGATCCAGCAGACGTACCGATCGACCCTGAACTCGATGAGGTCGATAGGGCGATGTACCCAGCGGTAGCGGTGACAGGACTGGAATCGGCACACGTGATGCACCTGGAGGCTGGGGCGGAGCCACCAGGTGAATCACCGGAAGGGCAGAGCCCAAGTACAGTGGATGATAGGGCGGGGCAGAGTCCCGCCCTCGCCGATGACGTGAGGGCCCAACAGCGGAGGGACCCGGTAACGCAAGGGCGAATCAGGCAGTTGAGGCGGCTGCTGGCGCGGCAGGATCCACCGACCAGCAAGAGAGACCGAAGGTTCCTCAGGGAATACGCCCTGGAGGAGTCGTGCCTGTGGAGGAAATCAGGAAGGCAGGAAAAGCAGTTGTACGTGCCGCGGCGTCTGACGAGACGCGTGATGGCAATGTACCATGGAGACAGGTGTGCTGGTCACCCGGGGGCGCAGGAGACGCTCAGGGCAATCCAGCGACTCTACTTTTGGCCCAGCATGAGAGCTGAAGTCGAGGGGTATGTGAGGGCGTGTATGGTCTGCGCAACGACACGCGCCCACCCGGTCCGCCCACACGCCAGCCAGGGCGGCACCAGCGCGCGGAAGGCGTTCGAAATCGTAGCGGCTGATCTCATGGGCCCGTACCCGAGGACGGCCTGTGGGAAGCGCTTTATACTGGTGGTGACGGATTTGTTCACTAGGTGGACGGAAGCATTCGCTTTAAGTACTGGGAAGGCCCCGCAAATCGTGGACCTGATGGAGACGAAAGTCTTCAAGCGCTTCGGGTACCCAAAGGCGATCGTCACGGATAACGGCCGGCAGTTCGTCCATCGGGCATGGGTTGCCGCCATGGAGCGGTGGCAGTGCTTACATTGGACGACGGCAGGATACCACGCACGAGCCAACGGAACGGAAAGGCGGAACCAAGAGATAAAGCGAGGGCTGCGCGCCTGCCTTCAAGGTGAATCGCACAAAAAGTGGGACGAACACCTGCCGAACATATTGGGGGCGCTGAGAGGGCGTAAGAACGCAGCGACCGGTGTGACACCTAGTCAGGCACTGCTTGGTTATGATATCTTACGTCCGGGCGAGTGGATGGTACACTCGCCAGATGAGTTAGTCCTGCCGGAAGCGGAGGCTCGAGATCGCACATCCTCGGACCTCGCTATACGCGAATCTCAGGACCAGTACCGTGAGAGGTACGCCCCGCAAGAAGAGGAGGAGCCGCGGTTCCAGCCGGGACAGGCGGTGTTGATCAGAGAACACCCACAATCCAACATGGCTGCCGGATTCCACGCGGGATTTGCAGCCAAGTGGGCGGGCCCATACCAGGTGCTCTTAGCGGTCGGCCGAGGGCGGACATATTGGGTAAACCGACGTGGTAGGCCGGTGAAAATACACGCTGATCAGATGCGTCCAGCACCGCCCACGGCGGTGGAGCATGGGGTTCAGGCAGAAGCTCAATCAGATCCGCCCACCGCGGAAGTCGTGCATCCGAATGAAGAAATAGCATAGGCGCTCACGTATATAGGTATAATGAATAGAATACGACGGAGTTATATAGTAGATTCTTAGCGAAATTTAAATTTAATTTTAGCCAATTTACGTGGTTTACGATTTAAGTACTGAAACATGCTCGAACGATCGCATAATTTTGTGTAATCAATATGAAAAAGATTTTTTTTATTAAAAATTATTATTTTGCGTAACGGAGATTAAGGTAAGAATAAATTAATTATTTGGTGTAATTGATATTAAGATAAAAATAAGATGATTGTTTTACGTAATGAATATTAACATAAAAGAAAAATGATTATTACGTGTAATCGATATTTAGATAAAAGCCATATGATTATTTTGTGTAAGGAATATTAAAATAAATAAATTAAATAAAATAAAAATTAAAAAAATATTTTTTTAATAAAAATAAAATAATTAAAATTAAAATTAAGTAAAATGGAAGTAAAATGAAAGTTAATGACAAGAATTTATGTACGCATCGATAAGTGAATACGGATAGGGATAAAGTACCGTAATGTTATGGCAGATACGGGAGAACCGTTGCACAGCGGGTGCCAAGAAATTAAGGGTCCGAGACAGCTTCGGGCTAGTGGGATGTAGGGGATCGTAAACCATCGATTTAGGGGAATTCAGGACAGTGGTAATTTTTCGGAGTTCTCAAGTCTCCTTTCGGAAACGAATAGTTCTTTTAATATTGCAAAGTTTTATACGTTTTTTTGTTTTATTAGGAATTGCTGGATTTTTTTATGTATGAATCGAATAGTGTTGCGGTGGGTTGAGGAAGAATTCGGGAGAGAGAGTGAATTTTGGTAGTGACGCGAGTACCGGAACTAATAGGGAGGAATTTCCGGTAGTGATCTTTGGAATTTGTGGTATTCAACCGCTGGTCCTTCTTACGTGTGCATTTCTCGTAACATGATCATCGGAAAATGACATGTCGTACATCGTTTCTGACAGTTCGATGGGAATGAAC
>JADDOH010015881.1:0-22948 GCA_016648135.1 Agrypnia vestita | reverse complement strand
TTCAAAAAAGCGCCAAAAACCAATTTCTTTATTTCACTCTCAGGCGCGCCTATATCATTCCACATGTATAAAAATACATTTTCCAGACAGGCATTCAGATAAGGAATGCAATGACACTACATAAGTAGGAATTCGTCCACGGTAAGCCGCTCTGATTGTCGATAAAAATTTCAACTTTTTAATATTCTCCACGGCGAGCCGTGTGCGCGAGCTTACCGCGACGTGGGCCCGCAAACAGGCGACTACCGTTTCCAAATAGAGAAAAAACCAACATTTTTCTCACGGTCTTCCAGTACTCATTCATTTCATGCTGACCATCTCCACGATGGCGCCCGGTGCAGGCCTTCGGGCCCCCGTGGAGGGTATCCCAGATACGCATCTCAGACGGGGGCTCGGAATTTGAGTACTAGGCGTTAGAAGTTATAGCCGGTCAGGTAAGTTTGTAAAATCTGTGAATATTCAAAAAACATTTAGTGCCCGTCGGCGGATTCAACGGCGGAAAGAGACGAGACCCTCTGCAGCGAGACTCGTCTCCCGTGTTGGCGAATATTGCGTGCCACACTCATGCCCATTTAGTGTTGGCGAACATCGCGGGTACCGCGTGCCACACACATACTTTACTTTGGGGCGTTACATCGCGGAAGAATCTCTTCGGCTCAAACTTCTAACCTTTGTCCACGCACCAATAGGTGCCAAATAAAAAATTATTTATTTCCATTTTATTCATAAAAATTCATAAAATTCCAATACATTGTTCTCATCAGAGATTCAACATAATGCACATGACAATATTGCATACAAAAAGGGCGCCAAGCGCTGCTTCCTACAAGACATCAACATATTTTAAAAATATTTTCATAACATATACAAATTCCACACATATTAGTATCGACACTTGTAGCTGGAAATAACATCGGCAGCCAAACAGGCTGCATTTTTTCATATTCATTCAACAAAGGGCCAATCTCCGGTCTAGTGTCCGGGCGATGTTGTTCTACAGCTAGTTGGAAGCAGTATGCGCGCGCGGCCCCCCTCCAGTCGCGGCAACAGCCGCTGGGCACTGACTTGCGCGCGCTCCAAACGGCAACCCGATTTTCAGTAGCGGCATACACGCCTCGTCTCCAATGCAATTTTCTGTATGTAGCGGCTGATTTATTGTGGACACGCGCCGCTCATAGTGGTCATGTTATGTTCTCATTTTTTACATGGCTCAACCCTGTCCGTTCCAGAGTGGTTTATACAAAGTTTTTAATTAATTAATTAATTAAAATTAGTAAGGAAGAAGTCTAGTCAAAGTTGTAGGAGAATGCTGCTTCGGAAAACCCTTCGGAGATATGGGACATATCAATATTTAAATTGTTTGTTCAGCACGCCGCCCGGTAGCTCTTCCAACAGGTATAACCATCAGCGCGCAAATATCGATAAAAATTCGTAATCAAATGTCTACATGTTTCTTGGAGAAAATAGATAGAAATTCTTAATTGAAGTTGAAGATGAAGTAAGTATTGTGGGCTAGGTCTGTTATATATACCCTGTACAAGGGCGGATCCAGCTTTGGCGCCAGGGGGGGGTCACATAGTCGTGGTCAAGTCAGAAGAAGTTATAATTTAATTTTGATAATAATAGATACTTACAAGTAAAACGTAGGTATTTTATTAATAAATGTAAGTACCTACTGTACTTAAAAATACCTACCTATATTTTAATAACAAAATCAATTTTTCTTTTACGTCTTCTCCCGAAACGCGTTATCACTTCATCTACTCCAATGGGTACGTTTTTATGGACGTGGAGAAGTGGCAGTCCGGTTAGACGTTCCTCAACCATTGAAGCTCTTAGCCACGATTTGATTCTTCGCAACGTAGAGAAAGATCTTTCCGCTGTCGCTACACTAACAGGTAGTGTAGCGGATACATAAAAAAAAAATTATATTAGGATACATCTCAATATCGAAATTTAAAATAAGGTCGGAAATCGACTGCGGTATGTCCTGACTCCGCTGCCACTTCACCATCCACAGCTGATATTCGTTTACAACGATAGAAACTGGAGTATTATCTAGTAACAATGTATAATCGGTTGCTAGTTGTTTCACAGTTTCAAGTCTTGATTACTATATTCGCTTTTTGGCATGAAAACACTTAGTTGAAACAAATTAAGTATTTCAAGAGACAGACGGTCCTGTAGATCACTTATTATTGAATCCAGAAGAGGGATGTATGTAGGGTGTCCCGTCCATGTATGAGAAAAAAAATTTTTGAACTACACAATCACAAGAGGTATGAAAATTTGCGTAATTTTACACATACTTTTCGAAATTGGATTTCACCAATTAAATAACTCGTTCCTTAGTTGCAACTGGAATCGAAGTTTTGGTCCAAATATTGTTGATCTCTTCGGAAACAATCACATATTTATCTGATTTGGATGGATATTTTCTATTATACGTGAATTTCAGGTCGTTCTTGACAAATAAAATAAATTAAATGACGTCCCTTATAGTTGGTACCTGCTGAATGTCAAGTTCTTTGTATGGTCCGAACATAGCATAAGTAGTCTGACTACGCCTCGAACTTCTTATTTAAAAATCACAAAATCCGCCTTTACTACAGTAACAATCGCCATGGTACTTTTATGGCATAAAAATTATTTTGGCTACGAAGAAAACACTCGCGAGTCAAGTCAGGAAAGTCCTCAAAACAAGTTCAAACTTGAGGGTATTTGCAGGTTGAAACCTAACAAATTGCTGGTAACGTGTTGTTGCATGCAATTCGAAACGTCATGTATGATTTACACCTAAACAGAATAAAAAGTAAATATTTTTTTGTATTTAGTTCAGGAGCCAAAATTGAGGATAGCGAAATATCACCATATAAATGACAATTTTTCAAAACTTTGTAGATTGGTAGAACCCTGAAGATATAGTTTTATTTTATTTTTAAAATTATTTTGGTAATTTTCGCTCAATTACGCAAGTTTTGAGAGGTCTTGTGTTAAGATAAGCCAAATGTATATGGAAATACTCTTGATCAGATTGAGCAGGTTGGTTATTGGCCCTATGTTCTTGTCTTGACACTATTCTGGGACATTTAATTTCTACATCTAGCTGCTCAGCTACTTCTTTAGCCTTTTCAAAAATCTGTCGGTAAATTACGTCCGCATTTTCTCTTTTATTTTGTAGAACACTTATAGTATCATTAATAGCGTCCGCAGCTTTTTTTAAATCAATCGAGTTCGATTGCAGTATTCTGCTTAAAGATACAGTAGTACCTGAAAAATAAAAAAGTTAGTAAGTGACTGAATGTGAGTATGAGTATTTTAATTAGTGGTCCACCTAGGTCCTGGACCCAGCCCAGGGGGGGGTCATGACCCCCATGACCCCCCCCCTGGATCCGCGCTTGACCCTGTATGAAAATAAAAAAGGAATGTTTACCGTATTCAGGTGTGGACTTGATTCCAGGTGACCTTGGAGAAGTTCTCTCTGAACGATTGCGCGCTGAAGAACCCGGCGGCCAGGAAGTCCAAGGACGGCGTCAGGGACGCGACGCAGGTGTGCTTCGGCCACCGCACCGAGGTCAGGGACACCTGTCAGGTAACGTCACCTTTCCTTCCGTCAGACAAACGTGCCTCAAGTCTGACAACCCTACATTGGTCGCGTACATTATTATAATCTTTATATTTATTTATACTGACAGAGTCGCGATTGAATATCATATTACGAGAGTATCAAATAGGACAAGGACCACCTTACAAGTTTGCGCACATTTAACTATTCGGTTGATGCATAATTACGCTATCCGCCGTTTAAAAAAAATTAAATTATAGTATCATAACCAAAGGTCAATCAACTCTCCACATATTATATACAATGCATGGCTTAAAAATGTTGGAATATTCCTGAATTTTCATCTACTCTAGAATAATAGTTTGCGCCTAGTTGGATTTGCTTTTTTACATGCTTTTTAATAAGCTCTCTTTCTGTTCGTTTGTTGTTGTGGCGGAATCTTATAATTGATTATTCATCAACTTACCGACTAGATAGAGCTCTGAGCTCTTTCAACATTTAAAAGAAGTGGATGACCGTGCAATTATTGTATCATTTGCGGCGTAATTTTGTCATTATTTCGAATAAAAGTAATTTGTTATACAGTAGCCGGCAAACATCTTGAAATTCTACGGCGTAGTGGGGGGAAGTTTGCGCATCTACCTTTCCACCAAAGAGACCCAAATTTCGTCTTCTGCGCATTCCCCCACCACGTCAAAGAATTTCAAGAAGTTTGCCGGCAACTGTAATGTTCATTATTATTGAACATTAAAAGTGCCTACGTAGCTTAGAGATTTATCAGTAATAATATGAAAAATTGTTCTGCTTTAAATTTATTAATTTTCAACTTTGACATTAGACGTCGTAACTCTCTGTCAAATTCGATGAATTGGAGTTATGTCGAATTTAGATTTGTAATATCTCAGGATAACTTTGGTTTAGAAAAAGTCGATTCGACAAAAAGGATATTCAATATAATTATGCCACGGGTTCAGAGTGGGAATAAGTTACCAATGTCAAAGTTCCCTAGCGTAATAAAGGGTCCTGATTACATAAATGATGTAAAATTTTGTCGCAAACAAGTTCAAAAGCAGTAATTCCAATTTAAAAATCGTAATGATTTCCTTAGTAAGTTTGACAGATCAGCCATTTTACGCGAAGTATAGACAATCATTCAATGATTAAAATAATTATCCATAGATACGTGTAAAAATTCAAAGCAGAAAGCTGATTTTCTATGAATAAAACAGCAAAAACATATAATTTGTATGGGCATCTAAAGAGCCTATTTTACCATTCCAATTTAATATTTTCATACGAAATACTAGGATGTTTATTATAATACTAGGTCTGAGCAAAGCGAGTAAGTTCGTTTTCCAGATCACCTGAGCGCGTTGATACTTATTGTGTATTTATAACACATTTTTGTTTTTTGTGCGTACTTGACCCAATTCCGTGTTGCAAATAATGGCCAGTCAATATCGATAGCGCAATTGCGCCATGTATTCATGTATGTGGGTTAAACATTTTTTGCCGGTCAGATTGATCTATACGATTAACAGACTGTGAACGCGGATATTCGCAATCCCAATTAATGCCTCATCAGCGACCTTGATTAATCGCCGTATACACTAAAAACTCACACGAAGAAGGGCGATCGGGTCTCCGCTATCGGATCGGGCGGACCTCCGCTGCACGCCCACAGACTTTCGTTGTCATTTTACTTGCGGCATCCACAACACTTCCCTAAAATAAGATAGTACAAAAGCGCCGATGCACTTGTAGTGGCAGAGGCAGAAAAAATAATTGTTATTCGATTTTTTTCATCTACAGGGTGACTCGGGCGGACCAATCCAGGTGTACAACGACGCGAGCGTCTACTGCACGTACCTCGTCGTTGGGGTGACCTCATACGGCAAGGTGTGCGGGGTGAAGGGCCAGCCCGCCATCTACAGCCGCGTGTCGGCCTTCGTCCCGTGGATCGAGAGCGTCGTGTGGCCATAAACACCGTACACATAAATGACACCCATCTTTCAACACCGTCGATGCTGTGTAAACAAGATGGATTTGCGGGATTCTTACGAAAAATGACAAAATCGATATGTAGCAGGACGCGCAATGGACCGGTTTGTGAGATTCTCGCAAATATAGCTCCTGCCAGTGGTATACTTATTACCAATCACAGCTCCTGTTAGTTATTATGGATTCAATTAAAAATACAAAAGGTTTATGAATAAAATTATGTTTTATAGTACAATTACGTAATGTTAACTGTTTCAGTCCTACTCCACAATATTTTAGGTAATAAGCATTTATATAATATATATTTTGTGTGTCTCGTTGCTAGTAGCATAAACTTTACAGGTGGATTTCTGCTTCGATAATGAGTCGAAAATGTTCAAGCAACCATGACATAATATCAATAGTTATGGAGATATGCAATATCAAATTTTGTATTTATTTTTTCTCAATATTTCTGACAATTTTTTTGCAAAAAATTTAACCATCATTACAGCTACTTATATCTATTCCGAAAAATTCATTCGCTTTAAGTATTCACAAGTCGAATAAAACGATAAAAACCTTTCAAAAATTTAAAATATATTTTTTACAAGGGTTTTATCATTTAATTTGAGTTGTATTGAAGCGAATTAAATTTTCACAATCGATATAAGTTTCTGTAATAATGGTTTAACTTTCTGCAAAAAACAGTCAGAAATATTGAAAAAAATGCTGAATTTGATATTGCATACCTCCATAACTACTGATATTGGTCACAATTGCTTGAATATTTTCGACTCATTGTTAAGGCAGGAATCCACCTGAAAAGTTTTTGCTACTAGCTATGAGATAACCTTTATAATTTAAAGATATCTTGTAAAGCAAGTAGTTCTAGTTTGTTGGCGAATTTCAGGAGTGTGTGGTTACATATTTTCGTTGAAAAATAACATTTTGCAAATTATACGCATTTGAGTAAAGCGTACAATTTGGAGTTAATTTATAAGTTACTTACTGAACGGTCAAAATTATGCATTGCAATTGTGATTGGAGGTATTAAATGATGTCGATTTAGTTGTCATATTTTATTTAATTAAAATCTACAACCCTTAAAGTATACTTTAAAAATCACAGAAGAGAGAGAATAAAAAAAGAAAACGTTGATTAAAACAATATGTTAAAAAATAAAACTACATACCTACATAGAATAAGTGGAGGTATACATGTATACAGTGCATAGAAAAAGCGTGCGGTGTCTTGACGGCCGACCTTTCTGATCGACTTTTCGGATCCCATTGCAGGGTTCGTCATCATTGGTCGTAAAAACACGGCATAATACCCCAAAAAACACAAACCAGAAGCTGAGCGGCCGTGATAACCTAAAAACATTCTTAAAAATACAAAAATACATTAAGTACACAGAAAGGAAACATCAAGTTTGTGTAATACAAGCAAGATCGAATAATGGATACCAATAATCACTAATTAATCGCGAGCTTGCATGCGAAGATGTATGAATGTGGATGAGGCGAGAGTTGTATGTCAGGACAGAAGAGTGTGGCGCTCTATCCTCTCTGCCTACCCCCACGGGGAAACGGCGTGATGGTAATTAAGTAAGTAAATAATCACTAATAATTATTAAAAAAAACTTTAATCCAATTACGAGACGCTACATTATTCCATGAATGAATAGATCCATTTACAATAAGCTGTGAATAATCACATACATATTTTGGAAAAAAAGCTAAGTAAATAAATATCTGGCAAAATTCCTTTCACATTTATTATTATACTAGCTGATTAGCCCGGCTTCGCTCGGGACCATAAATTAGTAAGCATAGAATTTGTTGACGTCTCTTTTTTGCTAGTTTCGGCATCTGTGATTGGAACCATCTTCGCTTTACCAAATAATAATAATAATAATAAATGTTTATTCAATGTTCAATGTTACAAATGTTTACTGTGTTTACAAAATTAAATTAAGCTTTTTTCATTGTTGCTGAGTGTCTTGGCAGCAAGTAAACACTAAATTGATTTGACGCCCTGCCTGCTACACTAGTAATTTACTGTATTATAGCAGACAGTGCTCTTCCAGTAGTATAATATTCAAGAATATTTATTATTTATATAACATTTGTGAATAAATCTTATTGCCAATTAAAATTAAGTAATAGTAATAATTAAATGTTTACAATTTAATAATGGTGTTAATTAATTCTATTATAGACAAAGGAAAAAAATGATCTGAATAGGATATTAATAAAATAAAATAAAACAATTAAAAGTATTTAAAAAGGTGACAGTAAATGTTCTTGTAGGAGTAGTATATTTTAAATTTAGTTTATATCATGGCTTTTAATAGGTTTTGGGCATGCTTCCTTCCCTTTTCATGCAGCCAGAGTTTCACTTTAGAAGAAAAATACGCGAGACTATGGCTACATGTTTTAAGTTTAGTGTTAAGAGTATTGAATGTTTTTGGTGCTTGGAAGAGGTGAAATCTTTGAGAAAATGTTTTTTTGAAATTTGGTACAAGATAGTTGCAGTTCACCTGGGCCCTTGCTGAGTCTGAGTGAGTTATTTGTTGGTGATCTTGTTTATGTCGGAAAAAATATTTTAAAGTGTTGAGTAAATACAGTCGAACTCGGTTATAACGAACGCGACGGGACCAACTAAATTTGCTCCTTATAGCCGGGACTCCTTATATCCGGGATTCACTTTTTTCACAACTTTTTTTGATTGTGTGATGATATTTTCAAGAGAAGCTTAATAAACATCCTTATCTTTCCAGAGCGATGAAACTGTAGAAGACGATTGTGAAAACTTTTTACAGTCTTTTTGACGCCGATAATTTGGACTTTTTCGCGAACCTAGAGACACTTTCGTTTGTTAGTGAACACGTTTAACTGATTAGGCTTTTAAATGCTAATACAGTAAACTGCATAAAATAAACTGTCACCATAAACATTTTGGAAACCCCCAATAATCGGAGTTATATGACCAGTATTCTCGACCTTCAGTAAACTATTGCTTGCCTGCGCACGTGGGATTTTCGGACACAAGTTTGTGTATATCATAAAATGAACCCTAATTATGAGCGAGCCGCTTTAAAAGCAAAGTGAAAAAGTTCATTGTTATGAGTACTTATTTGTCTTTTTTTCTGTAACCCAAGCAAATATGTTTGCAGAGTTTCTAAAATTTGCTCCGTATATCCGGGAATCGCGCTCCTTATAGCCGAGACCGATTGTACGGGACTATGCGCAAATCAAAATGAATTCGCAGTTTTTCTCATTATAGCCGGAATCTCCTTCTATCCGAGCTCATTATAACCGAGTTCGACTGTACGTTTGATTGGTGTCCAGGACGTGACATTCTCTGAAAAGTTCTTCTGAAGGAAAACGAAATGGCTTTTTATGAAGAACTCTCAATACCATTTTCTGGGCTTTGCTTAATGAATCTAATATAGTACAAGCTGCACCACCCCAACTGACAGTTGCATAATTAATGAGTGAGTGACACAGTGCATAGTATACTATTCTTCTTGTCGGTGCGTCGAGTACATCTCTAATTTATTTGAAAAAATAAACAAGCTTTCTTATTCGGATTGTGAGATTCAAAATATGTTTTCTCCAGTTTAGATGCTGGTCTATTTACACACCTAGATATCGTATATCTTCCGTTGTCTGCAGATTAGTACAATCACAGGGTTTATCTTTTGATTGACATGTGTGAATCAGTAGATTTTTGGGCTGCTTTATTACTGTTCTTTTACTGATGGAGAAACACATGTATTTTGTCTTTGAAGCATTTACTGGTAGTAGATTTTTGTCAAGCCATGATGTTATTCGATTCAATCAACTTTGTGCCTTTTTTAAAACATTTTCCCAGGAATCATCTTGAAAAAGAAGCACTGTGTCATCTGCGAAAGAAATTATTTTACCGTTTTCTAAATTGGAGTTACACATTTCATTGACGTACATGAGGAAGAGCGTGGGTCCCAAAACACTTCCTTGCGGTACTCCATATGATGTTTTGTGGAGGTTGCTGCAGTGATCGCCCGATTTAACCACCTGAATCCTGTTGTTTAGATAATCTTCAAACCACGCCAAAGCCGTCCCCCTTATTCCCAAAGCTGATAACTTGTGCAGCAGCAGTGGATGAGACACCGTATCGAAAGCTTTGGCCAGGTCCAAAAATATACCAATACAACGTTTGTCTTTATCTAATTGTGTAACTAAGAATTCCGTTAGTTGACATATTGCATCTTCTGTTGAGAGTTTTGATTGGAACCCGTATTGATTGTTGGAGATTATTTTGTGAATATCCAGGTATTTTAAAAGACGTACTTTAACTATCTTCTCTAAGATTTTAGAAAAAACACTTAGGAGCGATATAGGTCTATAGTGGCTCGGATTACGGGGATCACCACCCTTGAATATTGGACAGATTCTAGCCAGTTTTAGTGCATTTGGAAAGGTACCCGTTGAGAGACTTTGATTGAATATATAACAAAGAGGCTTACTTAATTGGTCTTTATTATACTTCACTACTTTTGCTGTTACCTCATCGTTTCCAGGGGCACTGTGAGACTTTAGGTTACTAATAATTGCAGCAATTTCATGAATGGAGGTTGGAGCAAAGAAAAATGAATATGGATTTGCTGAATTTAAATTTATTTTGAGGTTTTCTTCGGTAGTTTTTAGACGGGACAAAATATTTTGTGCTAAATTTTTACCAAGCGAAGCGAAATGCCCATTTACATTATCTAGCACGTCAGTAATGGCCTTATCCTCAGTAGCATGATTTTTGTTTGGAATCAGCATATCACATACATCATTGCTTCTAGTATTTTGTGTAGAAGTCATTTCTCTTATAATTTCCCATGTTTTCTTTGCATCTCGTTGATTTTCTTTTATAATATTTTTGTAATATAAGTGTTTAGCGGATTTGACCGCTCTATTACAAATATTTCTATACTTTTTCTAGAAGTTTTGTAAGCCGACATTTAGAGGGTTAAGTTTAGACTGTTTGTGTAACACATCTCTCTTATTTATGCAGTTAACTAAACTTTCAGTTATCCAAGATTTCTTAATTTTTTTCCTCGATTTATTAGATATATATTCTTGATTTTTTTTAATGTGGCTTTGTAGAATATACAGGAATTTTGAATATGATGTATTAGCATCATTAGTCTCGTATACTGGTAACCAAGTTTTTTTTTCCAAGTCTTTTTTAAGCATTTCAAAATTTAGTTTGTGTCGGGGTTTTGTATAAGTTTTTGTATTTATTTTTTGTGTTCCAATAAACCAAAACATCAACAGATATTTTAGCGCACAATCATAACACTCTAGAGAGAACCTTTCAAAACTTTCTAGAGCATTCCGAAATCTTATAGAACTTTCTGGAATCTTTTAGAACTTTCCCTTTCCAGAACCTTCTAGAGCATGATAATTCTTTCTGGAACCTCTAGACCCACCGGCGCACTCCCCCACTCAGTTTGAAATCTTATAGATCTTTCTGATAGCCTGTAGAACTTTCTCTTTCCTTTTTAGAGAATTCTCGAACCCTCTAGAACTTTCCGGAACCTTTTAAACTCACCGTCACACTCACTTTCTCCATCCAGAACTTTCTAGAGCATTCTGGAACCTTATTTTAATCTTCTGGAACCCTCTAGACTCACCGACTCACTCCGCCACTCAGTTTGGAACCTTATAGAACATTCTAAAATCTTCTAGAACATACTCCTTTCAGAATTTTCTGGAGCTTTATCTAACGTCCTGGAATCTTTTGGTCTCACTGACATACTCCGTACTCAGTTTACAACCTTATAGAACATTATTGAATACTCTAGAACGTTGTCTTTCCAGAACTTTCTATAGCTTTATCGAATGTTCTGGAACCTTCTAGACTCACCAACATACTCCGCCACTCTTTGGAACCTTATAAAACCTTGAACGTTTTCCTTCTAGAACCTTCTAAAGCATTCGAGAACCATCATGAACATTCTGGAACCTCTAGACTCACTGACACACTCCGCCACTCAGTTTGTGTACTTATGGAACTTTCGGAAATCTTCTAGAACCTTTTCCTTCCAGAATTTTCTAAAGCTTTATTGAACGTTCTAGCACCATCTAGATTCACCGGCATACTCCGCCACTCAGTTTGGAACCTTATAAAACCTTCTTGAACATTTTCCTTCCAGAATCTTCTAAAGTATTCGAAAACCATCATGAACCATCTAGACTCACTGACACACTCCGCCACTCAGTTTGTGATCTTATAGAACTTTCGGAAATCTTCTAGAACCTTTTCCTTCCAGAATTTTCTAAAGCTTTATCGAACGTTCTAGAACCATCTAGACTCACCGGCATACTCCACCACTCGATTTGGAACCTTGTAGAACTTTCTGTTTCCAAAAACTTATAAGGCATTCATTCTAAGGACTTCATTAACGTTCTGGAACCTTCTGGACACACCGACACACTCCGCTACTTAGTTTGGAACCTTATAGAACTTTCTGTTTCCAGAAACTTCTAAAGCATTCGAGAACCTTCATGAACGTTTTGGAACCTTCTGAAATCATCGACACACTCCGCTGCTCAGTTTGGAACCATATAGTACTTTCAGTAATCTTCTAGATCATTCTCCTTCCAGAACTTTCTAGAGCTTTACCGAACGTTCTGGAACCTTCTAAACTCACAGACACACTTCGCCATACTGTTTGTAATGTTAGAGCACTTTCAGGAAACTTTTAGAACGTTCTCCATCCAGAACATTCTTGAACTTTATCGAACGGTCTGGAACCTTATAGTCACAGACACACTCCGCCGCCAGAACTTTCTAGACCTTTATTGAACGTTCTGGAACTTTTTAGCCTCACCTCGTAATTTGGAACCTTATAGAACTTTCAGGAATCTTCTAGAACACTCCCCTTCCAGAACTTTCTAGAGCTTTACCAGACATTCTGAAACATTTTTGACTCACCGGTACACTCCGCCACTTAGTTTGGAAACTTATAGAACTTTCGGGAATATTTTACATCATTCTCCTTCCAGAACTTTTTAGAATGGATTTTTCCGGAACCTTCTAGACTTATCGTACCTACCGACACAGTCGGCGGGCCCATTCTGGAACAATTTGAAGCATTTGCGCCCTTCCCAAAACAAAACAACGTGCTAGAAAGCACATTTTCATCACCCGCTCCCACCCACACTTAGCCACCCCCACCAAACTGGGACATTTTCGATGTGACACCAAGGGCTATCTACCACCGTAACCATCAGAGGGTGGTTGTTGCTGGTTGATGAGAAAACTTGGCGGATAGGGAAACACGGGTTTCTTTATATATATATATATATATATATATTTAGATTTCAATAAGTATATCAAATATTCTGTCAGATAAATAGGTAATTTCGTTGATTTTTTTTTCAAAATATTATGTTTCCTCTAAATTTTGTTCTATCTACAACTCATGTTCTAAATGCAACCAAGGATTAATTAAGGAAGGAGTACGAGTCCTGGTTGTGGATGGACAACCACCCATACACTTTCCGAAAAAACTAAAAATGCGCCGCTGCGAAAACTTCTGCTTGGAATCAATCAAAAGTGGAGTATGTACTCATTGAAAAAAAGTTCCATCACTATAGGTCGACCACAATCAAAAGACCATTCCCTAGCTTTGTCCGGTATGATATTCCAAATAAATGTATATTTTTTAGTTTAAAAAAGGTTACTTACTTACTAGAAAAACTTTTTTAGTGTTCATTTTTTGCATCGTAACAACACACATATTTTTTGCGCACATTCTTTTGAATGCGGTCGAGCTATAATGCCCTCGATAGCTTAGAAGACGATATTGTGTGGGAAAATATAATCATCGACTCAAAAATGAGTGATTCAGGAAAATCGTAATCTGAGGCAGATGTTTCTGGTCTGGTGTACAGGGTGTGCCAGAGCTAGCGACATAGGCAGATTCCTGCCTATGTTATGAGTCTAAAATGTTCAAGCAACCACGAACTGATATCAATAGTTAAGGAGATATGTGACATCAAAATTTGCATTTTTTTTCAAAAGGTATTTCTGACTTATTTTTTGCAAAACGTTGGACTACCATTACAGTAACTTATATTTAATATAAAAAATTCATTCCCTTTAATACAAGTCAAATAAAATAATAAAAACCTTTCAATTCCAATTTCTTTTTTAATATTTTATTAAACTTTTTTTGAAACGAATGAATTTTTCGTAATCTATATAAGTTACTGTAATGATACTTCAACGTTTTGTAAAAAATAAGTCACAAATATGCAAACTTTGAAGAACACAATATCTCCTTAAATATTGATATTAGGTCATGGTTGCTTAAACATTTTAGACTCATAATATAGACAGGAATCTACCTGCTAAGTTTCTGCTGCTAGCTCTGGTACAACCTGTATAATACAATATTAATATCTTTCGTTTTTGTCATAAAACTTATTTTATATTTTATACTAAAGTATTTATTGACTTCCGAATATTTTGAGTACGTCCAAATTTGTCAAGAACACAATACTGGATTTTCATCCCCAGGGGGACGTCATTAATCAAGATATTATATTATAGATGTCTCATACAGACGAATCTATATTTTTATATGGGATAGTAGGTATGAAAGCTTTATGGGTGTTCATAGGGCTTACGACCTACCGTAAGGCTGGCTTAAGTGATCACTTTACATAATGTAACGTTCCCATTTCCACCCATGGTAGACTACCACACCTATCAAATTTTTGAAAGTATATGTTTAACTTAAACAACTTGTTTCGTATGCGAGTTATATTTTTACTACTGCCACCTGCAGTCCAAAGCTTTTTCATTCCCGTAAACCAATACAGATGTCACTATTGATAATAAAAGCTATATATATATTTTTTACTGAAGTTTAAAGCACTGCTTAAAGGATGCTTTAAACTTAGCGATGCGCGATTATGAGTTATTTTCATAATGGAATGATTAGTAATCGAATGATTTTCATAATCGAATGATTAGTAATCGATTTACGAGTTATCGATTATTTTTGCGCCCAAAAAAAATGACGGTATACTTAAAAAATGATAGTATACTTTATACTAGGTCTGCAAAGGTAATAACTTACAATATTCGTAAGCCTTTAAAAAGTATATTTTTCGAAGGTTGTATGAAAACCGGGGTATGTTGTTTCATTAATTAATGTAAACCGGAGCATTCCTAGAAAGTATTTTTTGTTTCTATAAATATCGATAATCAAATCGGAATATTGGAATGCTTCTAGTAGAACATAAATAAAAATATATGAAATTGTGCTATGTCTGCAACGTTAATAAACTCCAATATTTATAACACGCCTATGGATATTTAGTTGGAAACAACTGTTTTTGTGAGATTTCGCGTAACCTTGAGGCCAAACGGGTGGGTCGTCGACGTATTTACCGTCGACGAAACGAGACCGTCCACGTCTGTCCATCGACGAGACGATAAACTAGTTGAATTCGTCAACTAGTTGACGCGACAACTTCGTTACGCGGACGTCGCGGACGTTGTATCTTAACATAGGGACGCTGCTCGACGGCTCAACCGTTGGCTATTTTTATTACGTTAATTTTTAAAATTTAAAGAAGTTCGAAGGAATATAATTTCGGGGAAATTAAAACCGCTACTTGTGCTTGTATGTAAAAAGAAATATTTTATTATTTATTTGTTTACGCACATTATAGGCTTTTATATATTGTTTTATATACTTCTTTCTATATATAATAAAGAAAGAAGTAGGTATATACAACAATATCAGGTGTAAGTAGTAAAATATTAGTTCAATAAAAAAAAAAAAATTAAACAGAATTGTTTTATTTTATACAGCGCAAAATTGGGAATTCACCGAAACGTCGCACGTGCACATCGCACAAATCAAGTAAAAATTATAGATAATAGCTTATTAAGCCTACCTCACCCTACGCATGCATTCAAATTTCAAGTCTCTGTCGTAGTTCGTGTACACAGATCTGCACTCTATGGTCATGTACATTAGAGTTGAAATGAAATTACCCGTCGAGCCGTCTATGACGTCTATGGCGTCTACAAGACGACAGCGAGAGATGAGAGAAATAAACGAAGACGTTTTGTCTTGCTCTCGCTCGTTGCTTTGCACTACGTTGAATCTCGAATCGTCCACCGTCCGCGAATTCAACCAGTCCATGCGATAGACGTAAACCGTCGACGCAACGTCAACGGTTGATTTCAACTAATCCGTCCATTCAACGCCCATCCCAAGTTGACGAATTCATTTTGATCTAGACATGTGTAACACTGCGCTGCGCCGCGCAATTGCGCCAACTCAGTTTACTGCGCCGGGTGTGTCAACTCACTTCTTCTAAATGTGTTAGCGCACGGCGCACTGCGCAGGACCGGGAGAATTCGAAAGGTGTTGAGTTGCGGCCTAGTCTTATTGAACATTTGAACACCTTATTATTTCATTTTTATAAATTGCCAATTATAACTCCGTGAAATGTAAAAGGAGTGATAGGTAATCTTTCTTTTCTACATTTTACTTTACTGGCCACTGGGTTTGATTTTGACAGACAGCTAAGTTGACAGCTTTGGCTTTATTTAAAGATAAAAGGAATGAAATGTAGAATCAGGAAAGTAGTGATATTTATAAGTGAGTACAGGAAATAGAATAATTATATTAATAAACGTTATTTATATACAATACAATATCTACATATTTTAGAATATTATTTCAAAAAATAAATTATGGAATTCGTTTACGTTCGAAAATCAAAACGAATGCAAGCGGCCAGCCATGAGTAACGCTGCGCTGCGCCGCGCAATTACGCCAACTCACTAGGTATTCGGTAAAAACAAATCATTAAAAAATATATCACCTACTTTTTTAAAGCATTATCTTTTTAATATTACCAAATAATTACATACTGACTGAAAAAACAGCACTCAGCTTTTTAACTGAATACGTATTAGAAATTTAAATTAAGTTGACTGATGAATTATGAAGTTATGAAATATTTTTTCAGCTTAATTAAAAATAAATATTTCCACAATATACAACCATTAATTTTTTTACGATATGATATGGTTACAAATAAAATATTGGTAATAATCATACTTAAGTAATATTGCTTTTACTTATTATAGTTAAATTATGAAATTAAAACAACAAATTATTAACGAAGTTAGATCTTTAAATCATAGAAATGAACATAAAGAATTTTTCTAAAAAATAATCAACTTTTGATAAAATAAAAATAATTCCCATATATTTATTATTATTATTATTTATTGAAATAATAATATTTTTTTATATAATATTTAAAAAATATATATTATTTTTACTGTTAATGTTGGGTCATTCATATTATTCAGTAAAGATTCGTAAGCATTATTTTTAGATACGTTGTTTTTATAAAGTGGCGACCGTGGATTCCAGAGGTAAGGGTGACTTTTCGCATCACGCCAGCGGGCCATTTTTGAATATTATATTAATTAAATTTGTATGCGTGCACACACCCGCCCGCGCTTTCATTCTCTCACTCGCTGAGTCAAATCAACGAACCAGCGCAGTAACGCACAACACAGTTGGTGCGCCGTGAGCTGTCTGCGCTAGTGCGCTGGGAGCCTGTAAGTGCGGCGCACTGGCGTAGTGTGGGCCGGTTGTTTCAAGTTCGATCAAAGTAAGCGGAAATACTGGCTTAAGCTGAGCTTAACCTCAAGGTCACGCGAAATCTCGAAGAATTGAGTTGTTTCAAATTTTAAAATCGGATTAGGGGTGTTGCAATTGTGTAAAATAAAAATCATAGACAAATGCACGCCAAAATAATTTTGCATATGGCAGCACATAATTTAAATTTCATTTGACAGCAACAGACAGCAAGCAGATCAAAACAGTAAAACACATGTTTCGAAACATGTCATCAACGGTTTGTTTTACTGAAGATTTCCACAAGAAGATGAAAGGAGAGTAGTGGGCCGCATTACGCAACTAATTTAATGTTTTGTTGCTACTGTCCAACAGATTTTCGAAGTAGATTCGAGAATACGATGAAAAGCGCCAGGAAGGTTAGTTATTGACGAAATTAAATGTTATCTTACCTATTTAGTGTTTGCAAGAACAATATGTTTTTATTTGATCTGTATTGTATTTCTTTAGTTTTTCTGTTTATAACCTTTTCTTTGTTTGCAGGTAATAAGAAAAGTGAATCCAGAGCCTACGACTGATATGCAGAATAAATTATATGTGGTTCAGTTAGATATTTTCAAAACCCAACTATCTAAAGAATCGACAGGAAATTCACGAAGTTGTTTTGGAAAGGCATAATGCCAAAAGAGATCTGGCTTAATTTTATTACAAGTTGTATTTTTTATTAAAATATTCATTTTCCCGTTAATAGGTAGGTATATAAAATACAATAAAATAAAAGAATTTCATACACCGAATATATTGTTTTATTACTATTATTCCGCGGACGTCCTCTGCTTCTGCTGCTTTCGACAAACAATTTTCCTTGCCATCCTTTCTTTGCTCATCTGTTCCACATGACCAAACCAGTGGCCATGTCACTGGCTCTGCATACTGAGAATTCCAAGTTCGATTCCCGGTGAGGTCGCAATACATCTTTCTGATTTCTTTAAAATCTAGGTGTTCTTGTCGGACCGCAATTAAAATTGGGCCTTCAGGCCCATTGTAGCATTAAAAATTGCTGTACATTTGGTTTGAGGGCATAGTTCCGCTCTCCTACAATATAGCAATTACCAAATCTGGTAACTAGTACCGTTTGTCGTAACTTGATATTTTGTTTGGACATAATGACAAATATATTTCTGATTTTTATAGTGCTCTTCGGCTGACTAAAATGTGGTCTGTGGTCAGCCATTGCTCTGGTAATGGCTGACACTATCCGCAGTCCAAGAAGCAGTGTTCCAGATAAATCACCTATGCACCTTTCATGGATATAAATGTAAAATTATCAAAACCCGAGTGAAATAGAAACCTTGAAAAAAAATATTGTCGACAATGCCCTGCGGTAAAATTCATTTAGAGTTGCGGAAAAATCAATTTCTTCTGACAAAAAAGTATTGTTCGAGATCTAAGTACAGTTGCCGGCAAACTTCTTGGACATTTTTCGGCGTGGTGGGGGTATGCGCAGAAGACAAATTTTGGGTCTCGTTGGTGGAATGGTACATGCGCAAACTCTCCCCCACTTCGCCGAAAAATGTTCAACATGTTTGCCGGCATCTGTAAATTACTTCTCCTGTTAAGGATGTACTGTAGGATCAGTCGATCGTCAGAAAAGCCTGTGTCACCCTACATAATATTGTACATTTCGACACTTTGTATGTAAAATGTCGAAAAATTAATAAAAAAATATTTTATTGACAGATGTCAATTACATTGCGCAGTGCGCATGTGCGACTCTGACCGAGAGTTTAATCTAAAATTTCCGCTCAGAATTCTCTGACAGATTTCGCTTAATCCGATTTGAAACAACCCGTTTTTGAAAAAAGTACTAAAAATTTCAGTTTAAACTCTACGCTTACTTTGATCGAATTTGAAACAACCGGGCCTGTGTCTTTCGACGGCGCACAACTCACTCGGCGCGTTCCTATTTTGTTGCGCCATGGCGCAATTTTGAGTTAACTCAATGAGCCGGCGCAATGCGCTGCGCCAGAGTTACTGAGTTGACGCAAGGAATTTTGCTGAGTTACCCATGTCTATTATGATCGTCTCGTCGATGGACGGACGTGGACGGTCTCGTTTCGTCGACGGCAAATACGTCGACGACCCATCACTAGCGATGCGCGATTACGATTATTATAACTCGAATTATTCGATTATTGAAATGTTTCGAATAATTCGATTATTAAAATCATTCATAATTAAAATCATTCGAATATCAATTTAGCACTGCGCGATGTGACGCCAGGCAAAGCCGAGAGCCGAGTACCGATCACGCCCACCCACTCCGCGAAGCATTCAACAACGAGTGATTCTACTAACCATCCCGAATAATTTCAACACGAGTGATCACTCATGATGGTTAGTAGAATCATTCGAATGAAAATTAGGTATGAATAAAAAAGATTCTTAAGTATATATTTCTCTCTCTTTTGATATACCATTGGCTTCATATATAAGAAGAAGACAGATGATAACAGAATGTCGTAACGTATTTGACAAACGAAAACTTCTTAACATAGACAAGGAAAGAGTTTTTATTGTCTTTCTTTGTCTAATCTCCTTACAATGTGAGTGAATGTTGGTGAACGTATGTCTTTTGTCTTTTGCCGCAGCCCGCGGCTAACTTCAGACCGAATGATTATTCGAATAATTCACTCGCCGTTGACGTCGATTATTAATTCGATTATTTACTCAGTTACTAATTCTATTCGAATAGAATTAGTAACTGATGACCGAATGATTATTCGAATGATTCACTCGCCGTTGGCGTCGATTATTAATTCGATTATTTACTCAGTTACTAATTCTATTCGAATAAAATTAGTAACTAATGTCAACGCCGAGTGAAATCATTCGAATGATTATTCGGTCCGATGTTCGCCGCGGTCAGCGATAATATTATTGTTTGTTAGACGTTGAATTTTCGATTTTTAGAGGGATTTAAAAATAATAGACATATATTTTTTTAAGAATAGCAATTTTGAAAAAATAGGTATGTTAAATTTTAATTATTTGGCTTTGAATAACGAATTAACATGACGCTGTGAAATACTTGGTGTATTAAATAAATAAGACATATGTTTATTGAATTTGGCATAGGTACCTAGATCTGTTCTTATTTTTTGAGGACAATAAAAATAATTACTTTTAATATCATCCAATGTACATTATTTATATCATTTTAAATAATATTATAACCCCGATTTTCATAAAATTAATGAAAATATCGGAAGAATCATAAAAATAATAAAACTTATTACAAAAATATTCATATTCAAATTACGATAACTAATATGTATCAACTTATCATCGCTGCATATACCGAATGTAACATACCTAGTTCACAATATTTCGTAGGTAGATCCCTGCCTATGCTGAGTCTAAAACGCTCAAGCAACCATGAACTAATATCAACAGGTAGTAACGGAGATAATCGACTTCAAAGTTTGTATTTTTCTTTTCAATATTTCTGACTAATATTCTGCAAAAAAGTTGGACCATCATTCAAGTAACGTATGTATACCAAAAATTTAAATTTCAATCGCTTTAATATAGGTCAAATAAAATGAAAAAACTTTAATTTCTGAAAAAAAATCTTTAAAAAAGTTTTAATCATTTGGCTTGTGTTAAAGCATAGCAATCTTTATAAGTTAAAGCGAAAGTTTTAATTTTTGTTTTAAGTTATTTTAATGACGGTCCAGCTTTTTGCAAAAGATGAGTATAAAAATGCAAACTTTGAAGTTAATTATCTCCGTAACTACTGATATTAGGTCATGGGTTGCCTGAATATTTTCGATTCATAACATAGGCAGGAATCTACCAATGAAATATTGTGAACTAGGTCTGACACACCTTGTATAATATAGCTCATATGTGATGTTTAGTTTATTCTGTGATAATTGAAAAAAAAGTAACTGCGAAGAATAGACTTACAATTTTTTTTTTAATTACTAGGCATACTTTAATATCACTATTTTTTTTATAGAAAAAATTGTCATTTTTTTATGTTTTTTGCACATACTTCCGGCATATGGAATTTATTCTGTACTGACTTACGGCCACAAAATGTGAGAGTATAGAGAAAATATTATATATTAGTATTAATTTCTTTGCGGGTAACCCGCGTCAAAGTCTGGTCCTCAGAAGGATCATTCGTCAACCGACGTTTCGCCTGAATCGCAACAGGCATCTTCAGGGTGCCTTGTTAATAAATTTCCATCACGAGGGGCAGTGCGAACATGTCCGTTCGTATTGGAAGCTTACTACCAAGCCTTGTAGCCAATGACATGGCCACTGGACAACGAACTTCAATTTTATTTACCAATGTTTTCGCATGGTTTGGCCATGTGGAACTGAGGAGCAAGGAAAGGTAAGGAAAATTGTTTGTCGAAGGCAGCAGAAACAGAGGGCGTCTGCGGAATTAAAATAATAAAACAATATATTCGGTGTATCAAACTGTTTTATTGTATTTTATATAACTATTAACAGGAAAATGAAAATTTTAATAAAAAAAATACAACTTTCAATTATAATTAAATGAAGCCATATCTCTTTTGGCTTTATGCCTTTCCAAAACAACTTCGTGAATTTCCTGCCGATTCTTCAGTAGTGTTTTGAAAATCTCTAACTGAACTGCTATAATTTTTTCTCTGCATATCACTTGGAGTCGTTTTGGCTTTTATTACCTGCAAACAAAGAAAAGGTTATAAACAGAGAAACTAGAATAAAAACAATATAGATCAAATTAAAAAACATTTTGTAATCGCAAAGACTAAATATGTAGGAAAACACGTAATTTTATCAATAATCTAACCTTCCTGGCGCATTTCTTCATATTCTCGAACCTATTTCGAAAATCTCTTAGACGGTATGCATTATATTCGTTGAGTAGTGCAGAAGTAAGATCTGACGATATGAACGTCATCTGTCAAAAAATTTGCTTGCTTTCTCTGAAAAAACATTGTTATAAGTGTTTATTACCATTTAATTAACAGCATAAACTGTTGAATATCGTTAAATCCATGAATACTTACTTTGTGTCATTATCAACAAACAATATAAATCACTGTCAAACATTTAAAATGACGTTTAAATGACGTGTTGCCATGTGCAAAATTATAGACTTTTGAAAAGTGATTTGAAAAATATTTTTCAAAGGTTGTACAAAAACTGGGGTATGTTGTTTGCATAAATTATTTTAAACCGAAGCCTCCCTAAGGCCTGGATGTTTCAGTTTGAACAAAATAAGTGTAAATCCCGGGTCAAACTGAGTTTGACCTCAAGGTTACGCGAAATCTCACAGAAACAGTTGTTTCAAACTAAATATCCATAAGCGTGCTATAAATATTGTAGTTTATTAACGTTGCAGACATAGTACATTCGTATTTTTTTTATTTATGGTCTACTAGAAGCATTCCAATATTCCGATTTGATTATTGATATTTACAGAAACAAAAAATACTCAATCTTCTTTCTAGGAATGCTCCGGTTTATATTAATTAATGAAAAAACATACCCCGGTTTTCATACAACCTTTGAAAAATTAATTTTTTTAAAGACTTACGAATATTATAAGTTATTACCTTTGCAGACATAGTATAAAGTATACATCATTTTTTAAGTATACCGTCATATTTTTTTTGGGCGCAAAAATAATCGATAACTCGTAATTCGATTACTAATCATTCGATTATGAA
>JADDOH010015879.1:0-36619 GCA_016648135.1 Agrypnia vestita | reverse complement strand
AAATATGTTTACGCAAGGTAAAATGACACATAAAATCATTCAAGTAGTTAAAAATATGCGATCCCATTGTTTTTGCGTTTGAGTGAAATTTAATTACTTTAGCGAACCGGTTGATATTTTTTTTGAAAGACATCGCTTAATTCAGCATACTTTAATGTACATTAGTAAGACATACGATTAAAAATTATTTGAAAAAAAAAATGCAGTCGTTAAAACTTCTCACAAGCAGAGGCGGGTAATGTACACCGACATCTTTTTAAAGGGCCAAAACTGCATTATTACTTGGCCATATTAAATCGCCATACCGCCTTATTTCAAAACTGTATTGTATTGTTGAGTAATCTAACTTGCAATCTGAATAAAAGGGGAATAATATAATTGCCGCTGCCTGGCAGCAGAATAGGCCCAATAAAAAGTGCCTATGCCGGGTCGCAAATATTGCTAACTCTATTGTTCTCAGTACTCCACGAGCGGTCATTAAGCAGTGTTCACAATAATTCTCAACTTGACGAGAAGTTAACGATCTTGTTGTGACAAAAGTGTAAATCAAACTATATAGTTAACTAACCTATTGAACTGAAAACTTATTTGAAAACAGATTTTTTAATTACGGGAAGATTGCTGATGCGGTTAATGTAAAAATATTATTGATCAGAAAAAAGTGAATTATCTTACGCGTGCAACCAGGTGTGTTCAGGTGAACACACACCTGGGTATTTTTTATTGCTACTCTTAAACATGCGTTATTTTTTAACTTACCTTTTTAACGATGAAAAGTATTTAAACATTCGAACTGTGTTATGTGATTTAATATTTTTAAAAAATAAACAAAATTTGACAATGAATAATTTACATATAATATATTACCACATAGTTAGCATACCTAAATAGCTAACTAATACTTCATTATGCCAAAATTTATCTGTTTTATTATTTATTTAAAAGCCTCACTTCTAAATCCCTATAATCTACTTGTAAGTAAAAAATCAGCATTACTAAAATATTTTGCCTTGCGGGCCATCATCGATTTATCATAGTATTTAAGCTTCAAAAACACGGTGTGTGTTATTCAAGCTTAAATCAATCTGAGCCCTATAAATGTTTCTTATTTTGTATTTTCGGGTTCTTTATGAATGCTATTTATCAAAAAATAATAATTTAAATAAAAATATGCATTCGAGATGTAGAAATAATACACCACGAATATTGATAAAGTTTGATATTCATGTTTGATTTAGAAAAAATCGTAAAATGCAAATTCATTAAACAAAAATAAAACAAACGAAAGAAAGATAGATTTTTTGATGCCTTTGAATTTTGTTATTATATTAATAATATTATACATACATATTATGTAACTTAAACGCCTTTATATTTTATTATGCTCATGGAAGTAACTAGCAGTTTCATTTAACGAAAAATTGCCCTGTTCTTATTAAACATAATGGTATCGATCCGTTGGCATTGTTAGTCATGATCGTGTGAAAACAAGGTATTAATAAATAACACCGGTTTAAATTACACAATGTAAATCTGATAGCATAATAATAGATTTTAACCCCCTCTTTAAGCAAAATTACCTTTTTATATTTAACTCCAAGCACAAAGCCATTAAAAACGAAAAATCTTGTTTAGATAATTTGCAAAATTTTACAGCTCCCTTCAAGCATTCTTAAACTGTCATTAGTATAAATTTTGTGTGTATTATAGGTAATAATACGCCACTCATTATAATTGAAAACGCAAATAACAAAAGGGTTCTTCTTGTACCCATCTTGGCTATTTGAAGATTTGATCTCACGAGAAACGGTTTGGCTTTATAACCGTTTAATTGGTTATCCAGACCGGTAAGGACTCGCTAACTGCGGCAATTACAGGTGAATATATTATGGGGGGTATCGGCAACTCCTGTGTTGGAGCAGAGGTACAATGAGAGCTATCAGGAACTGGAATGTTAGTACAGGACTCCAGGAATAAGGCAGGCTATTGTAGCATTAACCTCGGCCCTTTCACACAGATCTCTTCGGCAATAAGGGAGCTAAATGGAAATTAATGTACGCAGTACTTATGCTTACTGCACAATCAGAACAAATAGGGAGTTAGAATAATCCCTGATTGAGATATAATATGTATAATGTACATTGTAATGTTAAAATAAAATTATTTTAACTAAAACTTCTAAACAGGCTAGCTTAGCATGAAGCTATGTATTAATAATAATTATAACTTGATACAAAGAAAACTTGCTTAATATACGTATGACAAAATTTAATAATAGTTAATACTTTTACTGTTTCACATAATTTGTTATTTAATATAATTCTTTTGTAAGTAAATCGGCAATAGTATTTTTATATGAAAGTATGTTCTATGAACGTAGTTACAGGATTTTGTCCCCAGAGGGATCATTAATTAATTAAGGATAAATTATAGAAGTCTTTGAAAAAAGTGTTTAAAAGTCTCTTATACGAAGGCTCAGGGCTTACAACCTATATGAGCTGGCTTAAGTGATCACTCTAGACAATGGAACGTTCACCAATTCTATCGTAAGAACATCCACACATTATCAAATTTTTTGAAAGTTCTATATATATGTTTGAATCAAGATTCTTTCATATATTACTATGGTCTCTGCTATAGACATCTGTTGGTTTCTTTCTTTAGTATACATAGCTGTCGCAACTGGTAATGGAATTGGTGAACATTGCATGGTATATAGTGTATAAATAGATATAGATAGATAGTATACAGCACTTAAGCTAGTCCATACGGGTTGTATGCCCTGAGCCATCGTATAATAGACTTCCATCCACTCTTATCATCTTTGTACCATCTTCATCTCTATGAGACTTCTATAATTTACCCTTAATTAATTTTTTTTTATCATGCTCAATACTTTTATATTATCATATCATATATGTTAATACCACAATCAAGCGGATAAAATGTTTGTACATTCTACGTTAATATCATTCTAACAAAATCTACGATCTGTTAAAAATCTCAATATTAAAAAATATACATGGAGACGTAGGACATCAGGAGTTATTAATTGTTATTGTTGGATCGGGGTGATAGCATCGTTGGGTCCGTAAGGAGGGAGGGAGATGGAGAGGGGAGGGAGAGAAGAGAGATGCTGATATGTGCTTGTTTATCTGGATTATTTTCAATCAATAGAAGTAGAAGAGAAATACATATAAGAATTTATACTGAGATGACATTTACCTCATCTTTCTTTCCAATACCTCTAACTCCCAAAGGGATGAAAGTTTTTTTTATCAAAACCCGCTTTGTCAATGTAAAGAAGAGTACATAATTGATTTTGGGAGCTGCTGTACTCTACTAAAAAGTTCCGTAATAATAATAATAATAATAATAATAATAATAATAATAATAATTATAATAATAATTATTATTATAATAATAATAATTAAAAGAGAATTATGTATTTCTTTCACTTAAATTGAAATAAAAGTGGAACATAAATTACGAGTAAAAAAAATAAGCAAATTTAAATGGCAAATAACTGAAAACACTTAACAAATCCTTATTTTTCGGCTTATCCTTGTGCGATAGTTCTAAAATAATTGCGCGATTTCCTCTCAGAATCGTGGCAATAATAATTGCAGTCGTCATTCGTTACCCTTCCAGTTGCTGAGCTCCCGGCCGCCTCGTGAAAAATCCGGACACCTTGCGGCCGGCCCTGTCCGTAATGGATTAGCCCGATAGGCAGGAATTTCCACCGGGGATGAAACATTGTCATTGATTGTGGCAATCTGCGGTCCATTAGGCTCGTTAGTCGGGGAGGCTTTGATGCGGCGGCCGCGTTGCAAGGCGGCGTGAAGCGCACCGAGAAACTAGATCTAATTATTGTATCTGCAGTCACCGTGATTAATCGGCTGACATTCTGACACCGCAATGGACACTGGTAATTGGCGTATCTCCGAGCTCTGTGACAAGATATTCAGTTTGATTTATATTTATTAATGCCGGAGAATGTCGGATTTTAAATTTATTACAGTTTAATGTATTAATAGAGTCGCTAATATCAACATAATTCAAATAATTGAAAAAATAAATTGTCGATGTCTATTTATTTTTTCATTTAATCCTTACAAACATTAAAATTTTTCCGCTTTTACATAATGCATAAATTAGTCAAAACGCATATGAAGAAAACATAAAATTAAAAAAAAGGTTTTTGTAACGAAGCCCACTACTGATATAAACAACAACCTACTAGATTATTGTTATGGTCTATTTTTTTCAGGAAAGAAAGGCATCCGCGAAAGACTTAGCATAATCAGATACAACAAATATTATAGGATAATCCTTTTAAAGCTTCAAAAACAGTTGTTAGATCATGCATGAGAAGATTTATGAATGTAACTAAAGCAAAAGTGGTGTGCCAAGGTAGAAGAATGTGGCCTTCTATCCTTTTTGTATCGTACAAAATTAACAGCACAACTAATAAGAATCTTTCAGGTTTCAGGAACTAGAGGACTCGGCATGACCAGGTAAACAGGTACTAGAGAATGGTCATGATGTTATGTTAATGTGTATGAAACGAGAGTTGTGTATAAGGACTGAAAAATGTGGCGCCGCATCCACTCTGCCTACCCTCGCGGAGAATTTACCGCGCTATATTTGGTTAGATAGTAGAATTAATTACATTTAACGTAATTCATATGCACCACAAGAAAAAAATTTAAACCTACTTCGATTTAAAATTTCTCTTACACTTTACATTTCAGATTTATAATAAATTATCAAAATATTTTATCATTAGTGTTTAATTTTACTACACGTATCTTTACAAAATATTCACGCATTTATTATTTCTCATACAATGTTGTTAAAATTGAATTCCTGTTTGAAACTATAACATAATTTTTAAAAATATTTTTATGAATTTTTAAATATTTTTGTTAAAATTTAAAATTAAATTAAATGTTGTTTTAAATTACTTATTATTATATACTCGTCAACTTGTTTCGGTTAGACTCATCCTTCATCAGTACAATAAAATATAGACTGATATAATGTAATATTCAGTCTTTATTAATAATAATAATTACAGTCATAATAATAAGTCAATATAATATTCAGTCTATATTATATTGCTTTGATGAAGTTTGAGACTTTCCGAAACTATTTGATGGATAAATAATAATAAGTGGTTTAAAACCAAGCATTTAATTTTATTTTAAATTTTAATATAATGTCAAGCCACAAAGTCATGTTCTTGCTTTGAGAATTCAAATATTTTTGTGATTTTTTAGCATAATTTTGAATTCCTAACAAGCCAAAATAAATAATAAGAATAAATTTGATTACTTTATTTTTAAAATTTATTATAGACCTGGCGTGATTGACGACATAGTTTCAATAAATATATACTTATACTTATCGCTGTAGAGAACCTTAGAAGTGGAAGAGAAACTTAGTGATAAAAAGTTCGTTACTTAGAGCCAGCTGGTAAAATCAATGTTTAGGGTAAAAGAAATGTGTGCTTAAGTACAAGTAGTTATTTAGTTAGATAAGTAGTTATTTATAATATAATCACTTTAGAGATAACTTTATTTCTCACCTTACAGTACATCTTATCATCTTTGGCAATAAGTTCAGCATTGTGAACCATCCATTAATTTAATAATATTTTGAAAAGTTATACCTATATCGCAAAAATTGTAAATATTGTGTAAGAAAAAAATTCATATAAAAGTTATTTGCTTTATTATTTATTTTATTATTTGTTTTAATCTACTATATTTATTTATTACACCTACATGTTTCGGATAATCAATTATAATCATTAGAAATTAGTAAATCATATAAAAGTAAATAAAATATTATTGATAATCAATTAAATTTAACCACTTGTCCGATTCAAAAAATTTTTCCAATAATTTTATGTAATCAAGAACTTCAGCAATAATATTTGAAAATATTTTTTTAAATAATTTAGAAATCCTACAAACAAAAGACATCATTCATTTTGATATTTTGTCATTTATACAATACCCTGACGATGGAAAGCCTTTTCCGAAACATGTAGGTGTAATAAATTAATATAGGAGACTAAAACAAATAAAAAAATTAATTTTTTTAAATGTCAATCTGCAAAATTGCTCAACCACTTGAAAAACAAAAAGATTTTTTTTTAGTTATTCCTCTCTACAAGTGATATACTTTTGTAGAACATTTTATTTTATTTAGTTTCAACAGAATATGATAATTAAAATTTAAATTTATGTTGCTTATGATTGTCATATAAATACTTTAAAATTAGATAAATATTTAAAAATTCCAACATTAATACTAAAGAATATATATTACCTATCTTATAAGAAGATTATTCTGTTAAAAGGTTGGGTTACATGTTGATTCTCTTCAAATAACTAGTAGAAATATGTGTCTTGGCGTTCTCATGGCGGTAAGTAGGCACCGAAGGTAAGGACTTAATTGAGAAGAAACCTGATCTTTTGAAATATGGGGTCGCAAGGATTGCGTAAATCTTCCGAATGCTATCTCCCTGGCACGTACGGTAGCGAGGATTTTCTTCAATTATTATTAAAGTCCGGGAGATTTACTGAGTGAGCCAGAAGTAATCGAAGGGATAAGCAGTAGAGGTAATTAACAGGAAAGGGAGAAGTTAATTAATGAATCCGACAGCTTAGAGATTTAATGCAACGAAAACATTAATTCACGGACTGTAACGAGTTAAGAAATATCTGATATCTGAACCCTTTTGTACGCTCAGCGGCCACTCACTTATAAACAAGTTGATATTTTCGTAATCTGATCGGTCCAATTGTTTTATTTTGTAAATGAGTAAATATGAAACACTGTAAATGCAGTTAATACTGAAAAAACACTATAGGTAAATGAATAAAACTGAAATTGCATTAAGTTCAATCAATGATCTGTTAGTTAAAGGCGCACATTTATAGTGCAACGCGTCGTGGCTTTAGGAGACAAAGGAAAACATTGGTAAATAATTATTTTAAATAAATTGACAATACTTTATAACTGAGTCAGTTAACACAAATTAAATTTAACAACAGTCTTGAATTCGCAATATTTCGCAAATTATCACGCGTCTATTAACACTTTTTTTAACACTTGCTAGAACATTCCATAAATATTTATCATTACTGTCATATTTCTAAATGTGGAGACCTGTAATTGGCCATCTATATTGTATCAATATTTTCTATGCTTTTTTTTCTTTGTGCTGTTGGTCTTCCATAAACATTAAATAAATAAATAAATAAATAAATTCTCGCACATAGAAGGCGTACTCCACTCAATTATTTCGCTTGGTATCTGTCGCTCCGAATATCTCACGACCGATCAACCTAGCTGTCGTTCCAGTGTTGACGATAAGGTTCCAGATGTTTGTAGATGTTTCCCGAACGTTATAGATAATACTTTAGTGTGACGATGTGTCCTAGAAGGCCCTAGAGACTTCTTACTATCGTCATCGACATCACGAGGGATTCTGTAGGTAATCTCTTTTACCATCTCGTTTCAATATGTATTATTATATAATATATAATATAAATATAAATATTGATAAACATAAATAAACAATCCTGGTTGCAAAACATCCAGAAGTGGGCTGGTCCCGGAGTGGAAGAGCTGTTCCAAGTTTTGTATGACAGATATGAGTTTGGACTAATTTAATTTGAGCACTACTCTTTAATTCCCACAATTTCGCAATTAATCACTCGTCTGTGGAACATTTCCTTTTCACTTACTAGAATATTCCCACATAGATTCGCAGAGAATTAACATCAATTCGCACGTAAGTGGCAGGACATATTTTCAAACGCCTGTTAGGTTCGCCATACTGTATTTTTGCTGGATTTCTATATCGCACATCAAACGTCATAACAATAAACTCTCTCTATCGTACGCGCGCCCGTCGTTTTATAGGTGACACCGCTTTCTAGATGTTTCGATGACTTTCTTCACACTTCCAATGGTCGCTTGAGTTTTCCAGGGTTCACGAGAGTGTCTTAGATGAATCTAGAGTATTCCATAGTGTTGCTGTCTTCATGAAATTTCGAGAGGTTTGTAAGTGCGTAATAAAATAAAATAATGGTCTTGTGGCTAGGACTCTCGCCTCGTGATCCAAAGGTCGCGGGTTCGAACCTCATTTCAGACCAGCAAGTTAATCCTATTTTCATAGCACAAGCGTTTAGCTTGGTATGAAAATAGTAAGAATATTGATGTGATACGTATGCCGTATTCGCATCTCTATTTAAAATAAATCCTATAAGCCTACGCCAAAACAGCTCAAAAAGTATAATTAATTTAGATTATGTTCACTAGACATGTACAATCCAGAGAAATTAACTTGTAAGATTATTTATTGAAGGTATCAACTCAACTCAACCTATGGGTGAATTGATCAAAACCTTCTATAAGTTATAAAACTATCATCAATATAAAATATTTACTATTTTTTCAAGATGATATTGCTATTAAATATTACAAAAATTATTTATTGTTACAAATAAAAAGATTTAAAAAAAATGAAGATATTAATAAAATGTAGATTCTTTTCGGTAATCGTAAATAATTTTTCGCAATCCATTGGTTCTGCAAATAATTTGGTTTTGGAAATAAATCGAGTCAATCAAAATATTATGATACATTGCAAAAAAGGTGTAAAGGCAAATGCGATAGTTGTAAATTTTACATATTATAAATCTTTTATCTATATTATTTACTATCCTTTAAAAGCACTTTATTATACTTAAAAACAAATTAAGACGTTTTGCATAAAAAAAGCTTCTTTGATAACTAGATCCTGAAGTTTTATAAACAATATAGTTGTATGATAAATCGCACTTATATTATACGCGTACTGCACATAATTGGTATTTAAAAAGCTATTTGTGGATTCGAGAGTGTTTTGACCGTATGGTTTTTGAAACATCTGCTTTCACTTTATAAGCCGTGCCATAGTATTAATTTAATGGACGTTGTAGTTCCGTAAAATGAAGGCCGTTAAAATTTAACCTGATTCATAGATGAGAGGTTGCGCAGAGGCTTCGGCGTGAAATTATATTGTTTAAACCGTAACGTGTGGTTATCCTTTTAAAGGTGAGAAAAGGGTAAGTGGAGCTATTTTCTTGGGGTGCAATGGTCCTCAAATTTTCAAATAATATTGTTTAAAAAAATACTGTTTTTATTTATAGACTAATATTGAAAAATATATTATTGATGATCATGTCAAGACATGAAACTCACAACAGTATTTTTTTTTTAAATATTAGAAATGTATGTAGGTAAGTATGCGGCATAAAACAATATTAAATAGTTCCCGTTTATTTTTTATGATAAGTCGTATGTTGTATGTGAGTAGTTATGTTATTATATAATGCAGGGTCTTATATATATATTTTTTATTATTTAAATTAATTTGTAGAAAGCTCGCGTTAGAAGTTTAGTTGTAACCATTTCCATATTTTGTGAATAATTTTTTAAAAGTAATATAAAAAACTCTTTACTGGTTTTATACAAAATGTCTTCTTTTTATTTTATTGACTAGCCGTACACCGAAATAATAACGACTTGCCTTGCGCGACTGCGCAACATGCCGCGCGTTGATTGCGTGTCACATTTATCTAACATTTTTATTCCAACAATTTACGGACTTTATGACAAACAGACACAAAATTAATATGTTTGATATTAATAATGTTACCACAAATATATTTTTCTATTATTGAAGAATTTAAAAAAGGATATATTTATTATAAATTTATGAAATAACATTATAAAATAAAACTTTACCAGACAACTCAACTCCAAAATATTAGTGGGCCTTTAGCATGCATAATGATAAAATAGGTACACAAAACATATTCGCGATAGAAATAGTACTCAGCTACGTGTGTGGCGCAAAGTTTTGTTTATTTATAAAAAAGGAAAAAAAGATCAGTAGGAGCGTTAAATAAAATATAACTATAATGAATAAGAATTTAAAAAAGTTTGACAAGCACCGTTTGCGGCAGTAAAAATCCGGTAGTGCCTCTGGCCGGTGATTACAGGGAGCGCGCATCTTCGGGCCAAATCGGTGCATTGCCCGAGTTCTCAAGTTCTTTACACATTGCTTCAAATTCGTGTTTCACCAAAATATAAGTAGGTCAACGATTCTTTACAGTTTTATTTTTTGAGATATATCGGGCGAGTCGAGTCAAAGACATCACGATATTGCTCCATGATCCTTTATCTTTTTATAAAATATTTTTATTAATTCTCACAAGAAACACCACCTCGTCTTGAGACTCCATCTTCTTCACCTGTCGTGATGGTGGGAAAGAAAAAACGTATTTATATACACAAACGTTTCACCTTTTGACAGTTTTGGTACCACAGCTATCTTCCTCTCAAGACTATTGACACATTGAATGTGTATGAATGTAATGTATCAGTCACCTGCATAATTTAGCTAAAAATTCGTGTTCGTAAATATTGCAGTATTAGCCTTGGCTTTCTGTGAAGATGATTTGGATGTTGTTAGTCAACTAGCCCTAGGGCACGTTCCTGAGTGACCATAACACTGAATTTAGTAAATTAAAGATTACAATTGTTTATTATATCTACGCGTGTTTAATCTATACACTGGATTTAGAGATATAGATTTTCTGCGCAATTTCTGAAGAAATTTGGGAGGCTGAAAAGGGGTGAGGAGGGCTGGCTGCATTCAGTCTGTGCATTGGCGTACGCTGACGTCACTGCTCCAGCAGGTGTCTTGATCATCACATCATCTCACAGAAAAAACAACTTAAGACGCATTTATTTAGACAATCCTTTAAAAACCTATAGAATCTGACCACAACAACGCTAGCTAATGTTTTCCACTCGTATTGTGCACTCCGCGAAAACACCTAATTCTTTTAGGCACTCCCAACTATTATAGCACTCAATTTTAATTCCATTTCTTGTATGCCACCTAGTGAATAAGTAATAGTAAATAAGTTTTTTTTTTCTAGCAGTAAGTTGTTTTGTAAGATAATAATTTTTCTGTGTAAAGCGCCCTTGAGGTGAGTATTCGCGAAAACGGCGCTATATAAGTTATCCAATTATTATTATTATTATCTCTGGGCTAGCAACATCTAATCGTACTAATGTGCCAAGTTATTTGGGTGGGTTAAGCGAACGCACAAACGAAAAAATATAAATAATTTAAAAAAAAATTAAAAGAAACAACTCAAAACAGACAATAACATAATATTTAACGTTTAAAATAATGTCATACGGCAGGTGCATACAAAAAAGTTGTCAAATATTTGCCCATATTTTGTACTGTTCAGTTTCTAGTTGAACCCTGAAGAAGGAATTTTTGAATTGGCAACACTTTTTCCAGCGATAGCCAATTCGGCAGCTGAAAACTAATTTGTGTTCAATTTTGTTTTCCATTTCACCATTAATAGACTAACGCCAAATTTATGGTATCGTCATCATATATAAACACTAACGCAAATACCACGGCTTTGATTTTTTTGTGTTTTTATATAATATACCTCTCTATACCTTTAAAAAATTCTTATTGTACCGTGTTATCATCAATAAATAATCTTCTCTTCTTCCTGACTTCATCCCAATTCACTGTTGTCGTCGACTGTTGGGGTTAGTTCTCCTCGTCCTTAGGTTGTACGTTCTTCTGCTATAGATAACGTTAGCCAATCCATGCTTCTGCATCTGACTATCCCTTTACACCACCCATAAATTATTTGGTCTTCCTCTGATGTAATTCGGGGAAGATCAATTCATGGAGATCGCCTGCTTGAGAATGTGATCGAGTGCTCTGCGTGTGACGTCATCAAGGAAAGCTAGAGTAGCTTGTTGGTCTTGTGTTTAGGGCACTTGCGTCGTGATCCAGAGGTCGCGGGTTCTAACCTCACTACAGACTAGAAAGTTAGTCCTATTTTCATAGCACAACCATTTAGCTTAGTTTGAAAATAGTAAGAATATTGATGTGACACATATTCCGTGTTCGCATCTCAATTTTAAAAAAAGCACCCAATCACATATCATGTCAATTAAAGTTCCTTCATCTTGCTATTGGTATCTGTGACGCCCAGGCTTTGACGAATGCATGAACTTCTTATTTTGTATCTTAGGGAAACTCCACATGATCATCTCAGCACTAGCATTTCCATTGTTTCTGGCTGCTTATTGCAGTTGACGTACATGGTCCAGAATTCGGAGCCATAGATGAGGGTGGGTCTGACAACGTCTGAAAATCAATAAGCAACGTTGGCACAGAGTAATTTTGCAGTAGTCGAAGAAGTAATGAAAATATACCTGCGTCCCCGACTTCCCCCATCGCCTCTAGTTCCCCGCGCGCAGAGCCGGTGGCCCCAGGCCGAGATAGCAGCGCGCGGTCCCCGTCCTGGCACACATTACTAACTTAATATCTCACCTTTACGCACATCATTTATATTACATGGCAGGTGATAAATCGGATCCATCGATGGCTTTTATTGCGTTTTGCTTTTGTTGGTATTATTCGAGGCAATGTGTTTTATTAAGGCGAGCGGCGGTGATGCCTCGTCACGGGGGATTTGTAGATAAATATGTGGGTAGGTACTAGATGCGTAATACAGATATTCAAAAATATTTTTTTTTTAAATATAAAATAATAAGAACCCATAAATAACAATAGGAAAAAAAATATTTTTAACAGTCACAGTAAAAAAACAGGTTAAAAGTTTATATGCGTATCTCAAAAACTAACTATAGTAACGTAGCGTGAATGCACAACTTATGTAATGCAATGTAATGTTTTAGGTTTGAAAAAAGCGCCCCACCCTTTTGATTATGTTTACATACGCAATATACGCATATACTGTGATCGCTCTTAGTACCTACTGTGGCGGTGTATGAAGCATGTGTTCTTTTTTTTAATAAGTATATATTTTTTTCTATTTATTAGTCTTCAACACATTAAATCTTGTAATCAATTCGAATTGCGTCGAAGCCTTGCTGCCTTCTCCGAATGCCATTAACATCAAAGCTCAAACATCTTTTTTTAATAATGCAAACCGACAGACGTCACCAACAAGTACAATGTCCATAAAGCAAAGCGTGAGCAAATTATATATTTTTTTGAATAGTTTATTATATTAATGAATGATTATTCAGATTACGGCCCTCTGCCAAATTTCAGAAAGATTCTTAGTCAAAAAGTGGATCTAATATTAAGTGAAGTTAAATAAAAGCATGTAAAATATAGAATGAAAAAAAACTAATCCAATAAGAAGAAAAATTTCAAAACACTTGTCTCCCTGATCTTTCTGTATGAGTCTGATACGTGGACAGTGACACATCAAGATGACAAGAAACTAGAAGCATTGGAGATGTGGTCTCTTCGAGCATGTTCAAGGCGTACGGATGTAATTGAGAGACTGCAAGTTCAAGACGGTGTCAAGGGAACTGGTCGGGAGATAATCAACTAGTATCGTGAAATGCAACGTATCTGGTGAAATCTGCAACCAATGGATCACTTCAGGAAGTCGCCAGGTATTTATTTATTTCAACAGGTTTACATTTTTTATAATAAGATAGAACTTATATCTAAACAACACATAAATTACTTGTGTAAATATATGTCGACATGTAAAAGCATAGGTAGGTACCTATATATACAAAACTTATATCTAAATGACACGTAAATTACTTGTGTCAATATATGCCCACGTATATAAGTATAGGTATATATACATTATACATATACATGCGCATACATATACGTAAATAGTAGCATACATATACATATACGAGTAGCTTGTTGGTCTTGTGGTTAGGACACTCGCCTCGTGATCTAATGGTCGCGGGTTCGAATCTCAGCCCAGACTAGGAAGTTAGTCCTATTTTCATAGCACAAGCGTTTAGCTTAGTTTGAAAATAGTAAGAATATTGATGTGACACGTATTCCGTGTTTGCATCTCTATTTATTTAAAAAAAATAAAAATAAAAAATACATATATATGTAGATACACACACATACATACACTTCTACATATTCACACAAATTCATTCACATTACATGCATATGCGTATAATAATGAAAACCGACTCAAAATTAGATACAATGAATAAAGATATAATTTATAAATAAATAAAGCGGCTCTCATAGTCCAGTGGGCATGACACTGGCTTCTCATACCAAGGGTCCCGGGCTCGATTCCCGGTGAGGTCATAATTAATATATGAGATCCACTCATGCCTGGATGTTTTGTGATATGTTTTTCTTATGTAATTGGGCCTCTTAGGCTATTGAAGCTAAAAAAAAATTAAAAATTACATATCACCTTGTCGAGTCTTTGGGCCCTCAACCTTAATAGAACGAGGGGATGAAGATGATGATGATTGCATTACATGTCGCATTCCTAAAACAAAGATTAATCGAATAAATTAACGGTGAAATAATTATTGAGCAGATACTGATGGCGATTTAAATTCATACGGAGAATATCTGCTATTTGTGCTATTTGTGGAAGTCTGTTAATGGTAGAGTATTATTGGTGTGTAGTATTAGTTTTATTACAATGAAATAATGTTAACATATGGGATGATGTGGACGATAAGAGGTCAGGGGTATCAAAGTTATTAGAATTCATTATTTTGTACAAAACTATTATATCACCTATTATGCATCTATCGCTAAGTTTGATAAGATTTGATCTGATGTTGACGGTGATTATATGTATGCTGCATGGATGGAGGAATGGATGACTGCGGATAGCTTGGCTGTGGTGCCATCATTGTCAGTGACCACGCCTCTGCCAAAAGCGTAACGAAGGAGAAAACTCACTAAGTTAACAGCATCCACAAAATAAACAATGCCTCCCGCAGTAAAAGGCATCTCACCTGAGAGAGATTGTACAGGTTGATGCATGCCGGTCTAGCCAATCTGTGTGATCTGACAAAATTGAATTTAATGACTCAGCTGTGCCCGTGCACCAATTTATAGAGCTACTCTTGAGGCGAAAGCTTCGATAAATATTATTTTACTAGTCTCATTTACCCGTCATAAATAACGTACTTTTATTATAAGTATTTCAGCTGCCAGTTAAGCTTGCGAGAACAGCGATATCTAGAGAAGCATAGTGTCTTGATAACGTTATGGACATTATTATTAGCGCTAGTGACGGACATTGTTATACAGAGAATTATATATTTCGATTAATAATTAATACCAATGACGTATGCGATATAGTAATGGATGCGCTTATTATTTTTAATTTTCATTAATCTGAAATATAAACAAAAATCTAAACATTTAAAAAAATATATATTGAAAAACCATAGTCAATGTTTTTATTTTATTTAATAGCAATTTTGAAATCATTCTGATTTTGAAAACGGAATTAAATCAGCTATTGGAATTGAAGTTAAGCACGATATTCGAAATTATTATTATTGGGGGACTCCCTTTTTTTCGTTTTATACTTGTCACCTCATTGTACTTGGTAATAATGAGATAATATGAATAAATTTTTTGATTTATTGATTTGCGTTAGTCTGAATATTATTCTCAGTATACTTCATCATTTTTTATTTTTCATTATTAATTATTAATTAACCGTAAAAGTGTATTAAGTGTATCATATTATATCATATTCAAATGTGCACAAAATATTCATACTTGATATATATTCATAAAGAATACGCAGACTATTTCGTCAACATGTACATTAAAATCCTTTACTTTACTTTATAGTGGTACATACCTATATTTGTATGAGACGAGGATGGTAAAAAAATATATTGGCGAGCATTAGAGACAGCAGAAACAGAGGGCGTTCGTGAAAGACCTGGCACGATCAGATAAATCAAACATTGGAGGACGACCCTGTTAAAAGAAGCTTAAATAAACGAAGAGCGTATATAATATATGAGGATACAAGAGTGTATGGTGGCCATTCTATCCTCCTCAAGCAAAACATACATATATCTACAATTACAAAATTTCTTCCGGAAATTTTACAAGTGAAAAAAATTAATATCATAAATAATTTGATTAAATTTTAATCTTTTTCATTATGAATATGCTTATACATATTCATAAATTTTCAGAAAACATATAAAAATTTAGGTACACAAGTGGTGCGACAAGAGTAAATAGAAAAATGTGCGATAGTATGTATGGCGGTCTATCCTGTTTCCCAATGCGTGTCCGAATGAGGCATAGTGGTTAGCATATAATTTAAAATTGATCGAAAACATGTTTTCATGCATTACGTGTACATTGTGCATATATTAACAATGGAGCAGGTTGTATTTTCGTGTACGATCACCGCTCCTAATATGAGTGCATCTATTCCGTTGCTGGGTTCAGTCCGCTAACTGGTTCCTGGCCAATTACCTAACTGCTGAATCACTCCTGGCTGACTGTCGGCGTCTAGTTCCTATAAAGAGCTCCTGACATCAAACTGGCGCATCAAAACCTGCCAGCCTATTCAAAAAGTACAACCCATTGATACGTTAGCTTTTCTGGTGAAGCGATGAGGAATAACTTTTCGATTATCACCAAGTACTAGAGGTGAAATTTAAGCAGCCCGAATAAGTCTTAAACGATTTGTGGTTTATGATTTAACCAGGGGCGTATCGTGATGTGGGTTTGTTGATTTATTATGCAACATCGTATCTATCATACTTTGATGTTGGCAAAAAATGATATTTGCATTTCTTTATTAGCGTGAGACTGGATGGATCGGAATAACGACGAAATAATTTATTTTATTATGTTTGTGAAAAGTTAATTTGAAGGTATAAAATTTGTGTAACTTTATGGTTTGAGAAATTATTTTTTTCATATTTACTACAAATTGTTAGACAGAAGGCTAATTGCAATTATTGACAAATTTTACAAGATGGCAACATGGCTCTTCAATTTTTCCAGGTGCACATACCCAAAATAATCATCATCTAATCATCGACTAATTGTCACTGTTGTGGTTCTCATTTAGAAACAATGGCTTCAAGTGGTTCATTCATCTTTTCAGGTGCATATATCCAAAATAATTGTCATCATTATTATCATCAGCTGTTTCTTATGTCCGAAGAAGACTATTTATCACTGTTGTGGTTCCCATATAAAAATAACGGCTTCAAGTGGCTCTTTCATCTTTTCAGGTGCATATAACCAAAATAATCATCATCATTATTATTGCCGGCTATTTCTTATGTCTAAAGACGACTATTCGTCACTGTTGTGGTTCCTTGTTGTTTCCGTATAAAAACAACGGCTCCAAGTGGCTCTTTCAACTTTCCAGATGCATATACCCAAAATAATCATCATCATTATCATTGCCGGCTGTTTTTTATGTCTGAAAAAGACTATTCGTCACTGTTGTGGTTCCCTGTAGTTTCCATATAAAAGCAACGGCTCCAAGTGGCTCTTTCAACTTTTCAGATGCATATACACAAAATAATCATCATCATTATTATTGCCGGCTATTTCTTATGTCTGATGGCTACTATTCGTCACTGTTATAATTCCCTGTACTTCTCATATAAAAACAACGACTGCAAGCTAACTTCTATATCCTGTTCACTCTTCAGATTTCTATTTCCCTTTGCTACAGCATGCTGCTAGCATTTTCCACCTTTCAGCTTGTTCCCACATCACGTCTTAATCCCATTTTAATATTGGTATTCTGAGGGTTGGCTTTCAAGAAGTGATGGGCTAAGCGGTTATTATCTGTATTATTGTGCGTTTGGGATTCAATTATAACAATGCAATGATTGGTAACTAAAATAAACTGTTGTCTAATGTACCGATGGTAGCCCGTCGAATTTTCAGAAATAAGTTACCCATCATGAACACAACCAGATACTCTCAAATAACAGTTACAATATAACAGTTAAAATAAAATTTTTGCCCATTGCAGCTTTTAAGATGTATTACGTTTTTTGTCTCTATTACCACCGATTAAGAACCATATATACAAAGGTATACATTTATATATTTTTTCAAACATAATAATTTCGTTGTCTGTCCGTTCGTCCATCCGTCCGTCTGTCTGTCCACGTAACTTCGTGTGATGTCCGAAATTTCGTTCGAATTCACGGCTTAAAAAAACTAACCCATAAAAACCAAGGTTTGGCGCTTAACCTACGCGTTGGGCTTGAGTCGCGACGCTAACGAAAGGGAGCAATAAAAAAATTCTAAAAATCCACAATTATACTATAATCATTATTTTTTTAAACGAAAATTTGTTAGATCATTTTTATCATCGCCACGAGTCTGTCTGCAAAGTTTTAGCTCAATTAGATCACAGGAAAAAGGTTAAAAAACGATCCAAATTTTTTTCGACAGACAAGCAAGCAAGCAGACGCTACGAGTTAAAAGAAAGGGAGTAAAAACAAATTAAACGGCCGGAAACGGAGCTTGAACCCCTGGCCAGCGAACCTGAAACGGCAACTATAACGATGTTGCCATCGCTGAGCCTGCACTACACATCAAAAATACATTTTACACATAGGATTTAGCAAAGACGTGAACCGTTTCATGTTCCGCCCAATCGCTGGCAGGGGAAATATAAAAAAAATGTTAAAATAATTTGATAAAAGTCGTTATTACTATTCGGCTATAAATAATTAAATACTTATTTAGCAATCGGTAAGTAAAAGTACTGTCATTTTTGACGAGTTAAAGCTAGTAAAAACTCAAATTGGCCACAATGTTTGTAACGATACTAAGTACTTGATATCATATGAACTTATAAATAAAAACCAAAATAAATATACATTAACTAAAATATATTACTTGTCCACGATTTGATACCACTTATGGTACCCATACGTTCGCCACGCTTAAAAATTTGCTACGAGGTTTTAAATTTTGAAACAATTAGTCAATTTAAATGATCGTAACAAATGTAGTAATGCTTTAGTAAATAAGTCGTACCTATTTTATTACAAGAATACGTTATTACTTAAGAGATTCTATTTGGAAAAAAATTAGAAAAATACGCCTAGTGTAAAAAAACACGTCTTGTCAACTAAGGTATTAATAATGCATGATTAAATACTTAAACTGGAGTGTAAAATGGTCTTAGATACACGCGAGGGTACATTCTTCCGCTTTGACCCATTCTTCTCTCCTTAAAAACTAGTTAAGTTCATCTCTGTGCAAATTTTGTACTCTTTGGCATATACCAAATTACCAAAGTGTGTGATCGTTCACGTGTATTCAACTGATTGATAGTAAAATTGTTGACTTTTATATTGTCTCCTAATATATTAAACCTTCAAACTATCCGTCTTACCTCCTCTCATATAATACCTACTTTACAATTGACATGGACCCCATCATGATGCAAAAAGGCTTCCTGGTGGGGCTATATAATACATATATAAAAATAAAATTTTTGTATAAAAGACAATAATTTAATAATTTCGCACATTTTTCCCGCACCGTCACTGCGCTGTATTCGGCCATCGGGCCCCAAAGGGAAAGATTACGCGCTTGATTCCATGTAATTATATTGACCTAATGGTCCTATGGTTCTTGGGGTGAGCAGTTATCACAGGTTATCAAATTTATTCCAAACACCACAACACGTAAGTAAAACACCTGTCCTTACTCTGCAATATACACTGGACAATGGTAAGTGGCTAACGAGGATCTATTCATAATATACTAATATTGGGGTCCACGAATATAAATAAAACGTGCGAAGGCTTAAATTGAAACTAAAATCACTCTCATCTGTGTATATTTAATACTTTTCAAGATTTCTTCGAAAAAAATTGATAGATGTGGTGTATTTAGTCGTGGGTGGAATTGGATATAATTGAATTGTGTAAAGTGATCACTTAAGCCAGCAGTATGATAGATTGTAATCCCTATAAACTATACCTACTTTATCATGTAAATAGCTTCCTCTTAATGGACATCTATAACATATCTTGTTTAAAATATTAAAAATACGGAAATGATAATTGTTTTAAATTACTATCATTTAAATGTGCACATTTATAAATGTTGAATTTAAAATAAACAGATGTCACCCATTCAAAAATTTATTATTATATATTATATTACACAAAATTTATAACAACTGCACATAGAAACTCGTAAAAGTATAAGAGGTTTAATGTTTTGACAATTTAAATACTCGTACACACATACATACAAAATTAGGTACCTACTCGTAAAAATCTCAAATAGTCTACCACTAAGTTTTATTTTATTTAAAAAATATAGTAGAAAGACCCAGTATAGTTATAACTACTGTTGCAAGAATGAGGTAAATTTTGACAGTGTATTTATTAATTGTGTTTTGATGCAAGCTATTTTAAAAGTTATTTAGATAATAAACGCCGAATTATCGGCACTGAAACTGAAAAATTTAATTTGCTTTTATATATTTTCTCAAAGATTAATTTCGTTTTTTGAAAAGGTACCATTTTGAAAATCAGGCTATCTAAATAATTTTACCGAGATATTTATCAGGTTGATTTTTTAGAATTTTTTTTTCATTTGTAAACATTATTTTTATTATATTTTTTTCGTTAAAATTATGAATTTTTCTGTTTTACAATGTCTCAACATTTAAGTGTTTATTACACACCTTGTCTCTTACGGAAATATGTACGCTATCAAAAACTTTTAATATATAAAATAATTATTTTAATGTATATACTAGCAATACAGTAACAAGAAACAAAAAAGTTATCAAAATTCAAAAAATGGCTGCCCTTACTTCTCCACCAGGTGATGCGGGAATAATAAAAAGGAAACAAAAGTTAGGAATCCCAACAATTAGAATAGCCCTTTCCAATCAGAATTACGCCCTAAACGATGATTTGAATAATAAATTGATCGATGTTCCATAAATTAGTCTTGTTTATTGATAATAAATCTTCGTCAAGTCTGAATTAATTTTTGTACAGGTTTAAATAAAAAAGGACCTCCCAAAAGGTTTGTCTGCGGGAATAACCCTCGGCCGTGAAGAATAAGGGTGGAGGGCTAATGTTATTCATTTCAGGTATAGCGCGTATCTAATGACGAATCTAGAATTATAGAGGCTCGTCGAAACTATGATTTTTTGTTCAATCGCCACTCAAACATATGTGAGACATCGAATATTTAATATTATTGCAGTTCTGATACTGAGCATTTTTCAATAGTATGATAGACACAGGTGAATGAAATTAAGATATTTATTTGAGAAAAATAATAAATTGTATATAAACCATACTGATTGTTTTTAAACGACTGGTTTCGGTACCAAACTGTACCTTCGTCAGGACGGACGCACATAAATATAAATAAAGGGGCCTTAGGTTAGATAATTTAGAAATGTTTAAAGTCAAAAGTCGCGCAACACCAAATCAAATACAATTAACCGACAATAAATTTAACTAATTATCCATTATTTAATACTACATATTCCACATTTCAATGATTCACTTTCAAACACCATCCCCCGTATCCACCACAAATGAGGCCATATCCCCCACCTAAAACTTAATTCTTTTACAAATTTAATTTAAAGAATTCAAATTAATAATGATACCCAATAAATTGAGATAATTTTAATTTTTTATATATATAATCGTATTTTCAATAAAATTTCAATTTTCAGATCTTGATTGCATCGACGATAAAATTAAAATCTAAATACCGAATGAGAAAAAGCAAAAAATGATTATTTAATTCAATAAGGATATTAGTGCTTAAGTAAATTTTTGAAATCTTAATATTGTAAAGCGGAAAATATTTTTGTGCGAACTACCAAAAATTTCCGCAAGCAGCTTTGGTGTTCTGATGTATAAACATCCTCTATCTAGAAATTCTAGGTGAAGCTTTAAAATATTCAATATACTGTCAAAAATAAGACGTCGTGTTATTTGTTTCATACTGTTCAGCAAAGAAAAAGCTTTTGAAATCTAGTGTTTTTAAAGAATACAAAGAAATTCATAGTTAGGTTACAATATATCAATGTGATTTTCTCAACCTAAGTATGTTGTGATATGTCTCGTCACAGTAATTGGGTCTCACGATCCGTTGCAGCGTTAAAAGTTAAAATAAATAATAATGAACAAAATTTATTTGAAATTGTTGAGACCAGTTTTTTTATTGTATTATATTATATTATTTCGACTTTGTCTTGCAAGCCTTAATTTTCTCGGCATATTTCAATGAAATATAATTCAATTTAAAATTATTCACAAATAAATCAAAATCTCCGGCGAAACCAGGAAACATGACTAGTAGGAAAAAACCAAAAAGATTTGTTCACTTATATTATTTGAAACAAAAACGTCACTTGTGACGTAGTGACCGAGTTTAATAGCCGGAGCGAAAATTTTAAATCGATATATTTTCGATAAAATGCTTCTAAAACATGGAAACAAGACTAGTAGGAAAAAACCAAAAAGATTTGTTCACTTATATTATTTGAAACAACAACGTCACTTGTGACGTAGTGACCGAGTTTAATAGCCGGAGCGAAAATTTTAAATCGATATATTTTCGATAAAATGCTTCTAAAACATGGAAACAAGACTAGTAGGAAAAAACCAAAAAGATTTTTCACTTATATTATTTGAAACAAAAACGTCACTTGTGACGTAGTGACCGAGTTTAATAGCCGGAGCGAAAATTTTAAATCGATATATTTTCGATAAAATGCTTCTAAAACATGGAAACAAGACTAGTAGGAAAAAACCAAAAAGATTTGTTCACTTATATTATTTGAAACAAAAACGTCACTTGTGACGTAGTGACCGAGTTTAATAGCCGGAGCGAAAATTTTAAATTGATATATTTTCGATAAAATGCTTCTAAAACATATTTTTTAAAGATCAATCATCAATTTTAAGAATGTCACTATTTGCCATAAAATTATTTTCAAACACGACACTCTGTTTTCGTCACTAGCACAGTGGCGGTTATTATTTCTGTACCCTTCAGCGTAAAAGAAAGTCTTATAATGCCGTGCGTCGTCCACCGAGCAGCACTTTGTGCAAGTTAATAAAGCTGGCACTGATTGGTGGGGACGTCGTAAGCCTTGAATTGGCCGACATTTGGACACGAAGTCGAAGGATTAAGATGCCCGCAGCCGTGGTATTAAATCAACACCATCTCAAAGACGATTTCGACCTCCCAACTGGAGTATCTACCGCTCAGGGTCGGAGAAATTAAAATTATTATATTGACACGTGTCGTGGCCGCGGGAGGAATTGCTTAAAACGCTGGAATTTAATAAAGGATTTATTAATTACTGATTAATTAATTAATCGATCGTACAAAGTCACTTAACACTATTTGAATTAGCGATTTTATTTAAATTAAGCTATTTCGTAAATTTATCACTCGTAAATGGACACTTCATAATCGCTTTAACACTTAATTCACTATTCACAAGAACATTCGTATTATTTCGCTTCGGTTTATTTCTCTACGTAAGAACTTTCCAGAGTACTCGCTGTGGAATTGCCGCTCACTTGGCCATCCTGGCCTTCGCAACTCGCGGCTACCTTCACTTCCGTGCCGCTGTCAAGCGCACCAAAAATAACAACCACACTTACTCACGTATGCGGTCCTATTTATTTTGGCTAATGCTGATATCGAAACCTCCATACGTTTCCAGTGTTAACGAGAACGCCCTAGTGGCTTCCAGGCTTTTATAGATGTTTCTCTTAATGCTTCCTGTAAGGCGTAGATTATGCTAGGCCATTCTGGAATCTTCGTTAGTGTTGTGATCATTTCAAACAACGTCGTAGCGAGTAGGAAATAGAGGATTCAGATAAATTCGATGTTCCACTTTGAATACAATGTATTAGTTTGTAACAATAGGGTTCATCCGACAATATTAAGACGGGATATGGATAGCTTGACATTTTGATACTCACGTGGTAGCTTAATTGTAAGAGGGCGCGTCCCTATCTCTATATCCATTCACAATCTCATGCGGTCTGTGTCTTTCATTCATTACGACAGACGTTCATCCAGATACATTACAATTATGTTATATCTACTTGAGTTTAATTATATTTTGTATTTTACTACTCGACATTCGAGAGTATCAGAATTATTCATCGACAAATGTGTAAAATATCAAACTGAATTCATTGAAATATATATTTTTTGATGGATTAGGTGGAAATACAAATAATTAATTAATTACGCACTGAGAAAAAAAAATCAGTAACGTCAAACGTAAAAATAAGAAACCTGATTTTTTAAATATCTTTAACGGGGCAGTACTATACACTCAAAATAATCATTTCCAGATGCTTTTCGGAGGTCATTTTTTCCGCCAGACGGTTCGAAGCCCTATAAATAATGTCATTTACGTTATATAACAAATTTGAATTTTGTATATTTTATTCAGGCCACTATTTAACAATTTTACCTGATGTCTTATATTTTAACGTTTGACTTACACGTGTTACTTACCTGTGTTACCTGTTACCTGCCAAAATCCCCCGAACTCAAATGTCATAATATCCAAAGCTTATCTCCAAAAAAAAATCAGGTTTGATACTGTATCGTAAGTCTGGCGGTCGCTGGCTCTTACTCTATTAAGGTTTAACCCATCACTACTTTAAATTACTTATTTTTAGAGCAAGGAAATTTGTACCCCATTCAACAAATGCGTATCTCACTCTAGCTAGCAATGAGCCCTTTGCTGGCTAGCTATTCATGTGTGTTTTATCACTAAAATTATTTCGTATTTACATCCGACTATACGGCCCTATTACGAAACGCATCATTGGCTATTGTCGGGAACAGAGAATGCGGGCCTGCGGTACCGTATTGGATCCAAGTGTATCGAATAATATTTACGACAAAAATACTTAAAAAGCGGCTACAAAAAAGTTCCGAGAAACCGGCGGCTCGTTTGTTTGAGGCCGTGTGGTGTACAGTGAATCGGTGTACTGCGCAGGGCCCTCAAAGGGAAACCTCGGGATTCTCGAGTTACGCTTGTGAGCAGCGGCCCGGGGTTTTATACCCCACAAACATCTTTACGACAACATTAAAAGAACAATATATTTATGTAAATGGTTACAGCTAATGAGTACGCTTAGATTTCTCAACCGTGCCGAGTTCTCCAGCGAGAGCGAAACCAGCGTCTATCTATCTCAGAATTTAGTAGTTTTCTAGATCTAAGATAAAATTAAGAGATATAATATATTTTATTTTTTTATTGATCATATTTTATTGAAAAAATTGCATTTAATTTATACAATATAAATACCGACATTTAAATTAATTGAATTACATATTACAGTGTAGAGAAAGACTGTTATTATAACAGGAATTAAATTATAGACGAACACAAACCCTTAAAAGTAAACCATTGTAATACATAATTGTTTAAACATTAAAATTATTACATAATTAAGTGTTCTAAGTAGTAGAAGTGAAAAAAAATACAGTATTGGTTAGTCTAACCTACATCAAGGCTGATGTCGACGTTATCGGGCCGCCGTGGCTAATCAAACTTTTCTAATGATTCCAATTTGAAAAAACCAATAAAATTTCTTAAAATCCGAAATTATACCATAATAATTATTTTTTTAACGAAAATTTGATAGATCTTCTTGATCGTCGCCACGAGTCTACTTGCCAAGTTTCAGCTCGATTGGATTACGGGAAAAGGGTTAAAAATTGATCCAAAATTTTTTCGTCAAGCAAGCAGATAATATAAAGGGAGTAAAAAAGTAACCCATAAAATTCAAAAATCGATCCAAAGTTTTTTTTGATGGCAAGCCGGCAAGCAAGCAAGCAGACGGCCCGAGTTAATATAAAGGGAGCAAAAATGAGAACATTTTTATAAATAGTTTATTTTTAAATTACTCGTATGTATTTATACAGGTTCAAATTTTTAATGTTTTTTATATACAAGTTGTATGGATATTTCAACGCACATGGTAGACGCGAAAAAGATCAATTTTTAACCCTTTTCCCGTGATCCAATCGAGCTGAAATTTTGCAAGCAGACTTGTGGCGGCGATCAAGAAATCTTTCAAATTTTCGTTAAAAAAAATTAATAAATTTTTGGATTTTTCAATTTTTTAATGGTTTTTTCAAATTTACGTTAAAAAAAATTAATAAATTTTTGGATTTTTCAAATTTTTAATGGTTTTTTCATACAACTTACTAAGTTGTATGAAAAAAGCTTCTGGTAGACACGGAACCTGATGATAGTATAATTTTGGATTTTTGTAAATTTTTTATTACTCCCTTTCGTAGCGTCGCTCGACCGAAGCCCAACGCGTAGGTTAAGCGCCAAACTAGTTTCTAATAGTAAATGAGAAAGGGAGTATAATAAAAACTTGGTTTTTATGGATTACTTTTTTATTAAATCAAAAGTTTTTTTATAACGAGAAATATGATTTGAAATTGAAAATATATCAAACATTTTTATTTGATATCTTTTTTTAAGTAGGAGATGTTTAATGAACAAAAAATTGTCTATTGGGACGATATATGTATTCTTTTTTTTTTCTTATGCCATAAATACCAGCTGATCAAATTACGCTCTTAAGAGCCTAAAAATTCTGATACCCTATATTTGACTCTTGATAACAGTATTTTTTCTTTTTTTTTTAGTCTGGTTTTTTTTGTCCAGAGTTTCATATGAAAATCAAAATATTTTTTAAACTTAAAGGAAATCGTAATAGTAGGTAGTTAAAGTATACAAAAATTTATATTTTCATAAATAATTTTGCTTGAAGTATTTTAAAGCAAACATGAGTTGCGAATTTTGATGGAATCACGACTCCATTCCTGTGCGGCATTTCGTCTTGTGGTAAATTTGCTGTCGCCTATAAGCAGAACGAAAGGATTCGATTTTTTCCTGTCTTATGATTGAATAATCACTTTTAAGATAAGCATCAAACCCTGAGATAAAATTGAGATATTAAACCATTTCTGGAGCCTCGTAAATTATATCGTTCATACTTACCTTTACATGACTTATATTCTCTATGTTAGCATAATCAGAACAATGCCACAATTAATCTGTCTGTTTGATACATTCGCACACAATAAGAAATATCGTTTTAAAATTATGATGATGATAAAAACACGAAAATATCAATCTACCTGTTTTAATCCATAGCTAAAAGAAAAAAAGTGGTAGACTACTAAACCATAATATTTATCCAATTTAACCATTTATTAGAAAAAAGCTGGATCAATGTCTTTAATTAAATATTTCCAAAATTCTCAACATGTGTTACCGTAGTTAAACTAAGATACACGTATACCGCAGAAAACAAAGATACATATCACAATATTGAATTGTACTCTAAGGGAAAACCACACCTCAATCCCCGAGGTTTCACTGTTTTAAGGTATCTCCCAACAGATAATTAGTAGCTCCAGAGAATTTGCGATTTCATAGCACTGCATGCTACGGATCCGGGATCATCTTTTTGATTTCGCTATTATTGAGATGTTTGATTGTGGATAGACTCCGATAAGCTCAACGTTAAGATTATATCAACTTGCTTTGTATTATTTTATGACCCACTTTATTTCCTCCCTGAGTGAAAAACGAATTGCTGTCGCCATTTGCTGAATTTTCATCATATTCTGTGTGTAGTTTTCTGGGATATTCTGCCATGTATTATCTGACCTCTTGCAGGTCTTATTGCAGGATCCATCATCAGGGCTCACTCAAGATTCTGAACGGGAAGACCACCGAAAATATGAAGAGATAGCTGGATATAGTTTTCTGTAGCACAAATCAGAAGATCTACTTAAAGAAAACTAAGAAATAGAAGAAGATTTTATGGGCCATGCTCATTGATATCTCCTAGACACATTTTCCAACGGATAGTTTTCGTACAATTTTGAGAAATTTATCCTTACAATACAGCAAGCGCGTGCAGTGAGAAGTTTGAGGATGAGTTTTACGTAAACATGCATTTTGGAAAAAAAATTAAATTATATATTTACCTGAAATAATATTAAAAAATGAATAGATACCATGATAATAATCGTGACAGGAATATTACGAGATGTATGTATTTCGATTATTTTTTTCAAAATATATGGTTACCTAAAAGTCACGTCTCAATATTCCTAATTCATGCCCCTGCAGAGCTTGTTTTCCATTTTCATACGAGATGATTATTCTAATATTTTTCTAATCTAATTTAGATTAGCTTGATAGTGAGGTGGTCATGATGCTCGGCGATTTGAACCCTATTCCAGGACACCAGCAAATTCTAGTTTTCTATTCTATTCTCATAGCACAATCGTTTAGCTAATTTTGAGAACAGTAAAAATATTGATGCGATACGAATACCGTGTTCACATCTTTATTTTAAAACAAAAATGTAATTCTGTCACCAATTTACTGCATTTTTGACTTACTTACGAGACTTCCATAGTAACGTGTGAACTTTGAAATAATGCCTAGCCGCTAGACCAAACAAGCACGTCATGAATTGTCTAAAAATTGATACACAATAGCAAAGATATGAATTACATTTTTTTGAGTAATTCGATTTATATAACAGATAAAAATGTGTAACGTCAGCATTATTACAATGGAGAATTCAGAAATAGCAATAAAGAAACGTGAACACAGCTGAACTGTTGAAAGAATTTTGACATGCCATCAAATCAACTGTCAATGTCAAAGTATAAATAAATATCCCAATGTTCTGTAATGTCAAGGATTGTTTTAAAGATTGAAGGTTAAAATTAAAATAATTTTATCGTATCAGATGTATATGATAACTAATAACCTACCTATACAGGGTGTCCCGTATCTCGATGTCAAGCTGAAATCGGGTGATAGGCCAAGTCATAATAGTTATCAGAATAATATTTAAAAAAAATCCAAGTTATGTGTTCTAAAAATTATAAGCATAAAAAAAATCTAAAAAATCTACACCCTGTGATGGTCTTTTCACTCTTGTTGCTACAAATCTTTATTTCTCTTCATTTTTTTTATTATTATGTAATCCTGAATAATGCTTCTGTAAACTTTTGTCCAAAATTCAAAGCCAACTGCTCCAGCTTGGAAGAAAATGTCACTTTTTGACCAAACCAAGTATTCAAAATCAATACTTTGCCCAGTTTTAACTGTTTTTTTAATTTTTTAAAATATTTTTCAATCTGATTAATTCTATTAATTATGCTAAGATCAGCTTTACATTCATTCCTAATATCTTCATTCTCTACTCTATCATTCACAGTTGTAATAACTATGTGAATAATAGGCCTGTACCTATGTATTAAAAATATTTGCGAAAGCTCATATGGGTGTTGATTAATAAATAAAAAAAATGGTCCTTTATTGCGTGGCCCCTAAAAGAAATGGGGCTCATAGGCTAGTACCAACGTTATTTATTTGGTAATTCAGAACTGATGTACGTGCACCTTTGACTCCGTTTGCACCAAAAATATCCACTTCCAAGGCACATGGAAACGTGTATTTTCTAGAAGAGATAAAATATGTTTATACGAAATAGTGTTGTTAATCCTAAGGATGTCTGGATGTCAGGTGGTCTCCGCTTGTGACATTTTTACGATCCGTAATATATTATCGGATATCCAAGGCGTGAAATATCACAGTAAATATTAATTTAACGATTTAACTAATGGCGTTTTATGAGAGCGCTCGATTCCCGTCTAACGTCTCGTAAAAATATGAGAACTTCATGCCTTACCTGAACTCACTATTACAGAAATGCCTCATCTACGTTTGCCACTATATTCATTTGTAATGCCAATAGGGACATAAACATTTAACGTTTTAGCAAACGACGTGTTATCGTTAATTTAAAGCTTTTGACCGAGAGAGTAATATAGATGTAAGTACTCGAGTATTAATTTGCAGCGAAACTTATTCACTCTTCTTCTATTCATTCAAAATATATAAACTAATGAAAAAAATAAGAAGAATAAAAAATGTATAATTTTTGTTGAACAAATTTTAGTATTATTTTTATGATAAGTTCTCATTTTATATAATAAATTCATCCAGGATTAACCCTTAACCACCTACCATATGTCTCACAGACCCCGTCGAATTGATAATCGTGAATATTTTTGTGCCCAAGTTTCGTACGAACTTGTTAGTTCCTGTACCTTTTCCCCGCGCCCCTAAGTGCCGCGCAAGCGCTCGTACGTGCGTGCGTTTGCTTCAGGTGAGTAAAAAACTATCGCAGGGGGTCTGAGAGACCTATGGTAGGTGGTTACGTAATTTTTTTTAATCGTGTTGATTATGATTTTCGTTTAAAATGGCTCTTACTGACAATAATATCGAGCGATGTTTGGAACAAGATCTGTCAAGATCATGTTGGGCTAGATCATGTATTGGAAGAAAGTTGTGCATTTGATTGCGTATACGAAAAGCCAACTGTACTAGGTGATAAAGAAAATTCTCCATCCCAACATCATTTGTCTTCAATTTTACGTGGAAACGAAGAGTTTTCATCTGAAGATGAGGATCTGAAATTCAGTAGAGACCATGGAAGAAGAATTATTTTGAAAGGAATTACTTTTGTTGGTCATCTGCCTCACCGTTTTTACGATTGAGAACTTTGCAGCATTATATAGTGCAGGGAAGAGAAGATAAAAAACCAGCATATCAGAGTGAGCTTAATTCTTTGTCTTGTTCACTGGATATTTAGCAGCATTTTTTAATGACGAATGCAATGTGAAATTGCAACGTGTGATATTGTAATAATGTGAAACTCAACGTATCGTCCACAGAAACGTAACCACTTCATCAGCAGTTCCATGTAGCAGCAGTGCTGAAGAAAGGTTGGCGGTTCGTAAAAACTGTTCAACTTGCAAATACACAAAGAAACGTAGTACACAATACCCGTGTTTCGCATGTAAAGCACCAATTTGCCTTGAAAGCTCAAACAATCTGTGTTTTCGCTGACGTGAAAAACTGTAAATTTAGAGCCTGCAATTTTATTTAATTTGTGATTTTATGAAGAATTTTAATTTTTTTCTACGTTTGTTAATTATTCAACACTAAAAAAAAGTTGTAAGAAGTTCCTATTCTACATGATAATTTTTGTGGATCTCATTTTCCAAATATATTAGTTTGTAAGCCTGAAATAAGAGGTATTGACAATTATTTATGATTAAAAGAAAAAAAAATGCTGGTTTTCATGTGCCTTCTTTTCTAATCAAGAGTTTAATATGTTCCTCAATAGAATTTTAATTAAAAATAAAACCATTCTTTACTAAATTTTACCATTGTGAATTATTTTATTCGGGGGTCCCACAGACGTATGACAGATGGTTGTGTAACAAAAATATATGCTAGGTGGTTAAGGGTTAATATTCGCTTTATTTTGATAATGTGTTTATACGGTAAAATTGACGAACGTTACATTGTGTAGGTAGAGTGATCAATTAAGCCAGCCAATACAGATCACAAGCCCTGGGCCACCATGAAGATTTCCATACACGTTTCCAATATAAATAGTTTCACCTCTGTGAGGCTTTCGTAGTTATTTATCTTAATTGATAATAATTTATTCTTTTTTCACCCATCAAAAATGGCGGAACATTGGTTCGCGTCATTGCTAAGGCACTAGTATATATTTAGCCTTTTGGAAATCTACGGAGAGGCGACCGTAGCAACATGCGTTAATCGGCCGGTTCGGTTTTGGTGGCCCGGGGTTCAAGCCCCATCTCCGGCCGTGTTGTTAGCCGTGAATTCGAACGAAATTGCGGACGTTACACGAAGTTACAGGGACAGACAGACAGACGGATGGACTGACAACAAAATTATTATGTTTGATGCTCGCTTAATATAGCCAATATACATATCAACTTGTTTTTCAGGTTTTTTTATTGAATCACATAAAAACAACAGAAGTGATGAGGAAGTAATTAGAAAATGTCCATTATATTCCATATATTATATTGTATCAGAATCAACTTAAAAACATACGTGCATGTTAAGTTTACAATATATAACCTATAAGTATACATTTGGAAATAAAAACACTTGATTTTTGGTTCTACGTTTTTAATTATTATGAGACGCGTTTTGCCTTATGAAGGTATTATCAATCCTAAATATTTTATATTCAACAACTTGTATTTGTATGAAATTATAATAAAGATATGCTATAAGATTTTATGAATTAATATCATTAGTGTTCGAACATAATTGTTATCAAGAATAATGCTGTCTCTATCTCATTTAAATCAAATTATACAGCTTTCCTCTTCCTTGTATGTCTTACCTTTCATAAGTGTTTGAACATAATTGTTTCTTAGAATCGTGCAAAAATACAAAAACATACCTTAATTCTTATGGAGTTGTATTAAATAACCTCCGAAACAATAAATATATAATCGTATGTCGAATTATTCGCTGGTGTATAGTGTATATTTTGTCCACATAAAGTGGCAGGTACAACACCGTTGACCAAAGAACAAGAACGTCGCCCGTCAATCATGAGAAAAAATTCTCGTTTCTTAATGCGAAAAATTCACAATGGTGACGCTTCTACCTGCTCCGCCACAAATGAGAACGGAACTACTACACAAAGTAACCTTTCCTGGAGGGAGTTCATGACCGACCTCCCGTTTTATTATTATTGACGCCCGGGGAATGTGCGGGATTATCGTATAATATTTTAATGCTAGCACTAAAATATACGGATAATTCATTGAATTTTATTAACAGATACTGCATCGACTGCAGGTGCTAAAAGATATTTGTCAGTTTTCAGAGAGTTTTTTAAAAAAAATATTAAATGTTAAAATTCTTTTAAAAATTACATGTAAACTGTTTATTATAAGTAGTGGGTGGCTGAAATAAATATATAATTTATTTTCCACGTTACAAGAAATACCCTATATAAAAAAGTGTAAAATACTGTAAAATAAAGACAAATGGGAGATTTTACTGCATTAAAATCATACCTTATTGATCTTATTTACCCAATTTTTAACTTTTTTCCAATTTTACTATTTTTTGACCGTACTGGTTGCAGCCACCTTATTATTATATTGTAAAAAATGGTAAATAGAAGAAATTGCGCACTGTCCGAATCCATTGTTATATATCACTTTGAAACCACAGTGTGGAATGCTCTAAAATACCCTACAATACTCTGGGACATCTAGAACATTCGGGAGACGTCTGGATCAGTCTGGAAGCGACGGAAACATTCTTGCAAACACAAGAAATGTATGGAATAATCTCGAAAATTTGAAAATTTGACCAGTGCCGCTGCGCTTCATGTGTGATTTGACGTTTGACCGACGCGACTTATCCAGTGATAAAAATACCAGCCACCGCAGTGCTACCAACGCGCAGATTTTTTCGAAGCGACCTGCTATCGTGCGATAATTGAACAGAATATTCTTGCAAGTGATAAAAAAGTGTTTCAAAGACGAGTGATTAATTGAGAAAAAGTGTGAATTGAATAATTTTGTTTAAATTATATTAATTTCCAGTGGCTTTGTGAATTTGTTTAATAATTAATTTTACATGTTTCCCACAGCGACAGTTATGGCCATATTTAAAAAAAAATAAAGATGCGAACACGGAATACGTGTCACATCAATAATCTTACTTACTTAAAATAGGACTAACTTGCTGGTCTGGAGTGAGATTTGAACCCGCCACCTTTGGATCACGAGGCGAGAGTCCTAACCACAAGACCAAACAACCTTAAGTAAGTGCCTTTATACATTTATAATTTCACGTCGTATCTAGTAAAGTAAAATTCCTTGTGGAACCCTGCTGGAAATATATATCAATAGATAGATCTTTTATCACTGATTTATTCTATTGAACCTACATTTATATTGAATCTTTAATTTGTTTCACCCCTAAGAGAATGACGTGGTTCGCACGGAGCTTTTGCCATGCTGAATGAGTGCATTTGCAATTGCTTCATCTTTAGCATGAAAACAATGCAAATCTTGTTGGCGAAAGTGTAGCCCATACGGGATACGGCTCTGGGCCCCCCTTCACTGTTTTTTTTATAAGTTCTTAGCTTTAATATTGTGAGTGACCCTTGGTGTTTTTAAGGAGGTAAATTCATTAAATTTGATTTTTTGTTCGAAAATCATTGCTCACATACTTTTACAAATTACCGTCGGTAAAATTTTTAATACTTGTTATTAGATTTTTCACTTCCTTTGTGTTTTGATATTTACCTGTGTTGAACTACCCCTGTGTTCGAGGATCGGGAATAAAGAGTTTAGCTACAATTGCGCACATTCACACGCATTAAGGTGTACCTGCCGGCGTGAACCTGTTGGGAGCCGTCAACCAGGAATATAATGCACAAATTAAACAAAGGACCACTCAAGGGACCATGGGAAAGTTCCAAGCACACTGAATGGACATTTTTTTTACTTAGATTCATGAATATTGATTTGTGCACAAATTCGAGTGCAAAAACTAGGTCCATTGTGAGTCTGCGAAATTTCATTCAGAGCACTGGAATGCGTATTTCTTTGAGTGAATTTGGTTCAATTCATCGAATGAAAGCACTGATTGGTTAGTTGAACTAAATTAAATTAATATTTCAATAGAAATGCACACCTATTAAAAACATTTACCCGTTATTTTAATATACATATTTTTTTATTATTTTTTTTAAAACTGTGTATAATTCATTTATTATTAGATATGTTTTAATATTCATAAATTTTCAACCGTATAAAATGAACAAAAACAACATAATAACACCCAGGCTTGAAGAAATTACATAGATTTGTTCTGATCTCACAATATCATATATTAATTATAATAATTATTAAACCACTATTGAAACTTTCGAAATTTCTTGATGGTTAGGTACTCAGTATATTAAAATAATAAAATAAACTGTTAGCCATTAACAACGAAAGAGTCAATATTATTATCAAGATGTATGTAATATTATTTCATTCCCTATTCATAAAATATTATGGTTGGAGAGTCAATTATCCATCTATTAAAAAAAATGTTCACAGGTTTTCACGGCCGTTCAGAATCTTTTATGTAGTTTTCTGGGAAATTCTGCCGTGTATATGTGACCTCACTGGCCAACGTTTCGGATCCCACTGCCGAGTCCATCATCAGGGCAGTGTGACATCAGCCCTGATGATTGAACCTGCAATGGGATCCAAAACGTCAGCCAGAGAAGTCACATATACATGGCAGAATATCCCAGAAAACTACACACAGAAGATCTATAAAAAATATTATAATGATTTTTACACGCCAGGCTCATTGATTGCATACGTTTTATAGATATACATATAGATGATGAATATGAAATCACAGCAGAGGCGTGCAGTGGGAACATCGCTGCATGAATTTTACGTAACCAATTATTTGGAAAAAAAAATCGGAATACAACATATATTTCGAAATATTTCTATCACAATTATTATCGTAGATTCATATTTTGATATATCATAAAAATCTGAAGCATAAATATTTGATTAAATTTTTTTTTCCAAAATATACGTTTATAAAAGTCATGCTTCAATGTTCCCACTGCACGCGCCTGAATTATATATTGAATGAAAGGCTAAAATTTAGTTCACGGGATCCATAGCCGATCTTTTTGAGAGTAAGTATATCCTGCATATAGTTGAGTAACTACCCTGATTAAAAAAAAAGAGAATTGATTACCAAGTAGTTAGTAAAAAAGTTTTTACACTTTAGAGTTTCCAAAATTTCACCATTCGACATTTGAGGTGCTTATTCTAAGGACAAAGTGTAAACCACAGACAAGATTTCGTCAAAGAGAATTTTATTTATAGATAATAAATAATCAACTCTCACGCGAAATAAACATTACGAACACCGAATACATAAACTTGCATTCGGTAACTCAAATATGCAAAATGTGTTTTTCGGTTACGAAGAGTTAGGTTAAATGGATAAGGTAGGTTAGGTTTATGAATACAATTCGACGATTCGAATGATGAGTTTGTTTTTTTTTCTATTAAGAATAGATTATTTTTCTCAAAACATGCCTCATGAATATAACGTTTTTCTGTTTGTACGTATATTGAATACAAACGAAATTATTATAGCATCATTTTTTTTTCTTGCTTATGGTTTGCGCTTTGTCCTTAAGTGAAATAAGATTATTACTTGCTTGACAATCAATTTTTTGTAAATCAGGGCACTTAAGGGGGGGTAAGGTTAATTCGTACAAAAAAAGACATGTTTTTGTGAATTTTTTGTGACGACACAGTTAAAATCTCTTTATTTAAACCAATGGTACATTAAAGTATGACGTTTAAAAAATATTGTGTAAAATTTTCAAGACGAAATATCAAAAAATACGGCAATGGCAGCAATTATTCGGACGTGTCTCGGAAAAAAGGAGAATTGCGGTGTCCATCATAACTTGGTGCTAGATCATCTGAAATCAAAAAATCAAAGTTCATTCGTTAGATAATAAATTTTCCCAGGTAACGCTGGAGGGTTTTTTGAAATTTCAATTTTTCAATTTTTTGGAACACTTTGAAGGGAAAAACGCGATTTTTTGCGAAAAATATCGACTAATTTGTTATTAAAAAATAAAAATTAATAACAAATTTGAAAAAAAGTCTCCAGCTTTACCTCTTAAATTATGTACATAAATAGTGTTAAAAATTTCAAAAGGATCA
>JADDOH010015878.1:0-14372 GCA_016648135.1 Agrypnia vestita | reverse complement strand
ATTATACTATAAGTTGTATGAAAAAACCATTCAAAATTTGAAAAATCCAAAAATTTATTAATTTTTTTGACGAAAATTTGATAGATCTTCTTGATCGTCGCCACAAGTCTGCTTGCAAAGTTTCAGCTCGATTGGATCACGGGAAAGGGGTTTAAAACGGATCCAAAGTTTTTTCGCCAGACAAGAAGACAAGCAGACGCCACGAGTTAATATAAAGGGAGTAAAAATGGTCACTTCATTCTAACGGCTCCTTGTTGATAATTCAATAAATAGTGGTTTTATTCACTTTTTTTGTTTTATTCATATTATATTTTAGCTATTTATAATATGTTAATAAAGTTAAGTTAGTTATGTGTTAGTCAAAATTATATAAAATTTCATAATATTTTGCTTGGGATGAACCATGGTGGTGGATTACAAACATGTTTTCATTTAAACGATTAATATGCAAAGCGTAAACGCGAAACTCGTCTTCAAATTTGTTTTTCCAGTCCCATTGAGTTCGGTCGTGTTTTGAAGGGTGGCGCCTGGAAATACAAAATTATTACACGAAATTCGTTGTAAAATTTCACTGTCTCTTTGTGCCAAATTGTTTACTTATTTGACAGAATATTTTATATTTGGATCTAAATAACACGGTGATAATTGTGTTAGTAATATTTACGAGATGCACATTGTGTTTAGACTTTTTAATTCCCAGATTACACTCATTAGGGAATGAGCATGCAGAGGCGGCTGACATTTTTGCTGATAGTATAACTGTTTATAGGACAAAGCTGATACAATTGTTTACATCCCAACAAAATGGTAATGGACAATAAATCTTTCTATTTTACCTTTAACTATTATTATTTCTACCTTTAACTTTATTATTATTTTATCTTATGTTTTTATGTTTTTCTGTATTATTATTATTATTATTATTAACTTTTAACTATTATTATTGTAACTTTTAACTGTATTTTAATTTTAACTGTCTTATGTTATTTAAAAAAATATATATATTCTGTATATTGTAAAAGCCCATAAGGGCGTTAAATAAATAAATAAATAAATAAATTTTAAAAAATTAATTCGTAGAAAAAGAAGAGTAGCTTATTGGCGTAGTGTTAATGATGCTCGCCTACATTCGAGCCCCATTCTAGTACACCATCAAGTTAATCCTACTTTTATAGCACATACTTTTGGCTTAGTTTGAGAATAGTAAGAATATTGATGCGACACGTATTCCGTGTACGCATCTCTGTTGTTTTTTTTAAAGAAACAAAACAAAATCTTAACTGACTACAGCTAATTTCAAAGTACTAATAGTACATACACAGTTTTACAACTATGCAAGTTCTCTTACATCAACGCAATGCTGGCTGTAGTGGGGTAGATAGAATAAAGAAGTTTGGTTATGTGGAACGTATGAACGAGGAAAGGATGGTTAAGAAAATATATGAGGCGAGTTTGAAGTATGAAGGCAACAGGAATAGAGGGCGTCCGCGAAAGACCTGGCACGATCAGGTACTACAAGCATTTGATGATGGCTCTGTTAAAAGCCGCAACAATCGTAGAACGTGTATGAGAATATGTATGAATGTGGCCGAAGCAAAAGTGGTGTGCCAGGATAGAAGAGTGTGGCGTTCAATCCTCTCTGCGGGGAAACGGCGTGATGGTTAGTTAGTTAGTTAAGTTCTCTTAAATTCACAACATCTTGCTTAAAAGTGAAAAAAAGTGACATGACCACTTTAGCATTAAAAAAATTCCGAATTTGGTGGCGAAAGTGTAGGACCGATATATGAACCATTTCTCATAAAACGGCCCTGTGTGTGTGGTGAGTCCCTTTTCAGTAGTCATGGGGACACGGTCCTAAAATAATATTTTACTCAAAATACTCATGCCTTTAATTACCTCAAATGGGCCCAGCTCTTGGTTTCAAAGCCTGCAGTACAAGTATCAGTGTATACCAGGTGTGGCGAACCTTTTTGGGTCGGCGTGCCAAAAATCTTCAAATAATATTTCTCGATTGTGTGGCGTGCCCAAGCATTAAAAAAATTTAACAAAATAGAAAAAATGCCTTTTTTCTGAATTTTATCTACAAGCTTAAAAATTACGAAATAGTTTCTTAAAAATAAAGTCGTAATCAATAAACATACACATTAGTTATTTATCAATGAGATTTTTTCTGTTGCACATTCGATGACACATTCTTAATATCTGGTTCACATTTCGTCACTTTTAGCAATACACATGACCAACTGGATTCATCAGTCATTCTTTTTCTTGAATTATATTTTATGAAATTCTTTTCTGAAAATAATGACCCCCAAGCAATGTAGAAGAGAAAATTGATAATATTTCTCTCGCTAGTTTCTTTAAATCGCTAAATATTTCTGGAATGTGTCGTTACAACGTCTCATTATTTCTTCTTCTGCATATTTATTAATTATTTTCGTTAATCGATCACTTTCAATTATTTATTTTAATTTTAAAAAAAATCCTTGTTTACAAATAAAGGTACTTAATACTAATTTAACAATAAAACATAAGATAAATTACACATTTTATTGTTTTGTTTAATTTGTGGATTATGCCACTCTACTAGGCCTACGCCTGTCCCAGAGTGGCGTTATAGAACACAATTATAATATTTTTTCGAATTCGTCAGTAATATTTATTTTCATAAGGTAGTAATTATGTATCTACAAAGTATCAAGTGGAATGTTAGTGAAAGTTGAGTGAGTCATAAGTCCAAGTGTAAATATGTGTAGAATTATTGTTTAATGTAAAAAGGGTTAAAGTTTTGTTTAAGATTATTTTTTATTTTCCTTAATTAATCCAAATCCAATTATTTAAAAATTAAAAAAAAAAATATATATATATATATATATATAAATTTTGAACGTGGAAATAGTTCGCGTGCCATCCAAATTCTCAAACGTGCCACCTCTGACACGCGCTCCCTAGGTTTGTTACACCTGGTATTTACTATGCTCCCGTATATGCTCCCGTCGATTTTCTCAATATTTTTCTACCCGCCTCAAGCACTGCGTTAAATCCTGTTGTCCTCTCTGTACGTCACGAAACGATTAATTTAATACACATTTACGTGCCCATCTATCTCTGCAAGTCCGCGCCGAATAATGGTTATTATTGGCCGGCTCCACGCCGGGCGGAGGGAGCGTCACTCGATCACCGTCCGCGATGATAACGTAATAAACGACGGCGGCGAAGCGGTCTCAAGGCGGCCATTACCTTTGATACGGCCGGTGAAAGGCCGGTTATAACTCGCAAATCCTTGATATTTGATCACAATGGCCGGCGCGCACCTTACAGGATTGAATACACAATGTAACCAAATTGTTCGCCGATGGCGGTGGTTCAACATCGAACGGCAACGTTCAACTCGAGTGAGTTTCGACGTGTTTTTGCGTCATTTTGTCGGCCATTTCAGGTGCCGCGTTCCAATGTACATTTTTTAATGTGGACTGCTGTATATTTTTATTTCTTAAATTAGTTAATATTCCATAAGTGGGGTATAAAAGCAAAGTTAATACAGTCATCGAGGATGACCATATAACTAGTAATGGGTCCGCTCTGTACTCACTACTACAATGTAGTACTACACTACGTTGAAGTGCACACTTCGCACACTTTGATGTGTAGTGCACACTACAAACACCAAAGTTATTGAAAGTATAAACTTCAAATAGTACACTTCATTTCAAAGCGATCACTACAAAGTACATACACTTCAAAGTTATCGAAAGTATGAGAAACATACTTTAAATAGTGCGTTTTTTACGTGAAATTTTTGGGAAGTTGATTTTTTTTTTTAGCTCGCCAAATTTTTATTTGGGGAAAAAATATTCACTCACTAGTACTACATTACTTCATTTCATCACACTTCACTTCATTAATACTACAATTACTTCATTTCATTACTTCACTTCATTAATACTACAATTACTTCATTACATTATTTCACTTCATTAATACTACAATTACTTCATTACTTCACTTCATTTACTTCACTTCATTTCGTAGGACTACAATTACTTCACTTCAAGTAGTTTTTACTACAATTGTAGTGTACACTTTGTAGTCTTCAAACTGGTGAACGTGTGTGTGTTATAGTCTTTATTTTGAAATATAGTTTTTCCCTTCGCTACATATAACGCTTCCTTCTCACACCGAGGTTTCCAAGTTCGATTCCCGGTGAGGTCACAATTAATCTGTGTGATTTACTTAAGCCTGGGTGTTGTGTGATGTGTTTCGCTTCTGTGATTGGAGCTCTTGGCCTGTTGAAGCGTAAAAACTATATTACAAAAATAATCATTTAAATTTCTTCTTCAAATATAGCAAATTTATTTTGTGGTGACATAATTATAATTGGTATAAATTAACTTTGTTAAAACCACTTATTTATTGAAAAAAATTCAACATGTTTCGAATAAATAAGTGGTTTTAGCAAAGTTAATTTATATCAATTATAATCATTTAAAATTTACTGAATTCGAGATTTTGTAAGAAACATAATTTTGTAAGGGAATTCTGTACATTTTAAATTAGCAATCCTCGGTGACTGCATTCAAAACATTGTTTTAATCTTTTGTATATTGATTCCTTTGCTTTTATACCCCACGTATTATATATTAACTAAATGTTCAAATAACCATGACCTAATATTAGACTCATAACATGGGTAGGAATCTACTGCCCAATTTTCTGCTGCTAGCTCTGGTACACCCTGTATTATGCACATTTATATTTACTTCCCATAATCTATAATACAATAATCTCTTATAATATATCATTTATATACAATCTATAGTAAATATCCCATTGTCTATTTTTACAATAATTGTAGCATTTATTTTAATAATCATTTAGCATATTTACATTCTTCATACTTTTCAGCTTCTCATCATAAATTTTTACACCTCTCTGTACATTAGGCAATTTTGTGCTTAATCTTTTTCGTATGATAATTTTATTCCATTGCTATTTATAGTTTTATAATTATGTATATCACCATTTACAACGATTTTCTTCAAAACATATTTTGTCATTAAGAATTTTATGTACAATTTTGAGAACATTATGAACTACATTTTTTTTATTTCCTACCAATTTTTCACATCACTTCACTTCAACTAGTCAAGCCTTAATGGACCACACTACCTAGCCTGAAATTTAGTTATAAATTGTTTAATTTTTCACAAGGAGATTTTTCCAAAATAAAAACAAAATGTTCGCGTCGTATCCATTCCCGTGTAGCTCCTCTGCCGTGACTGAGACGAAACATTCCCCAGTGCATGTTTGTCAGAAACAGATGAGATTTTTTTAACGTTTTAATTGTTTTTAACGTCTTCTGCGTTTCGTTTCGATTTTCACACCCCCGCCACAAATGAAACCCACGCCCACACCCAACATTTGGATTCGTCCAGACGAAGATACACTGATATCAAAACCTGTCGACCTTAAAAAAAAAACAATTTTTTTAAATATTATTAATATTTAAAACATATTAACTTTACGATTAGACATTATAACCGAGTGTTAGTTAAATTAGTAAAAACCACTACCAAATTTAAGGTCTACCGGTTTCAAGACGTACCGGTCCAACACTACATTACTATGTTCACAACACTATATACCATAACCATAATATTGTTAAACTTTCATTCTTAGATAAATTGGAGACGTGATGATTTTTTGCCATAAAATAATCGTTTAAAAAAAAACAAAAAGCTTTGTATAAATCCAATTGATTGTAACAGAGTGTTAGTTAACTTAGTAAAAATCACTACCAGATTTAAGGTCTACCGGTTTCGAGACGTAACGGTCTCTTCGTTAGGACCAACACTACATTACTATGTTCACAACACTATACACCACAACCATAGTATTGTTAAACTTTCATTCAATATTGGTGAACAATACGTCTCGAAACCTTTAGATCTTAAATCTGGTACTGGTTTTTACTAAGTTAATCATAAATCAGTTGGATTTATACAAAGCTTTTTGTTTTTTTTAAATTGATTATTTTATGGCAAAAAATCATCTCGCCTCCGATTTATCTAAATGGCGTGGTTATTGGGCACAGCCCGCATTAATCAAATGCTTTATTTCTTAACATTTTCCCTTCGCGTAAAATCGTTCTTTATGTCCGGAAGATTGGAGTCGCCGCTCGGTCTATTAGCCAACCCGCCGTCCGGACAAATCGGCCATTTTGCGCTGTCCGACACGTCATCACGACACGCGCAAACCTGGCGACGATCCATTGAACCTAACGACATCTTTAGCTCGTCGGTTTTTGTCCGACCGGGACTTGACGCGCTCACCCACTGTTACCGCGATAACAGGCGACGGTGCTTCGGAAATCAGACAACGTTAAAAAAAAGTACTTATGCCTCCATGTTGTGGGTAGCTTTTCTTTAGTACGGAATTCCTGAAGCAATGAGACATTCGCTCTTCTAGCAGTATGTATTTAAAATAAATACAAGCAAGCTTGATAGACAAAGGGGAAGAAGAACTAGATTCATAATTATCAAGATACGAGTTAATATTAATACCTCACCCTCCGGGGAGCTTTCTGAAAACAAAGACGTCTCGGCAAACAACTCAGATGTGCTCGTAATCTCCGGACGCGGTATTTCCCCGAATCTCTGGGTCCATTACCTGGGAAACTGCGCGGGAAAATGGCGAAAGATGATTGACCAATAACCGTTAGTTTTGATGCCCGCACACTTTGCTTTATCGCACAACTTATCGTAGGAAAATATATTTTTCTGAACGACCAGGGAGTCGGGGATTTCGAACGCCGGACCAGCGATGCTTCCCAAAATTTCCTATCATTACGTGTGTATTTCTTCTTCTTCTTCTTCTTCTTCTTCATCAGCCTTCGTCTTTCCACTGCTGGATATAGGCCTCTTCCTTATTTTTCCATTATTCCCTGTTGTTGGCTAATTGTAGCCAACAACAGGGAATAATGGAAAAATAAGCGACAATATCATCGGCCCATCTCTTTTGAGGTCTTCCGATGCCTCTTTTATTTTCCCAAGGTCTCCATTTCAGAACTCTGGGAGGCCATCTTTTAGTATCCTGTCTTGTAACGTGTCCTGCCCATTGCCATTTTAGCTTCGCTACACGATCCATGATATCCATTACTCTAGTTCTGCGCCTAATTTCGTCGTTTCTAATTCTATCTCTTACTTTACTCCAAGCATGGATCTCTCCATGGATCGTTGCGTGCATTTGAGCTTTTCTACACTTTTCTTTGTAAGGGCCATAGTCTCCAATCCATACATCATCACTGGCAGTATGCATGATTCAAAAGCTTTTCTTTTTAGGCTAACTGGGATCTCTTTGTTCTCGAAGATATGTTTGAGTTTGCCAAAAGCAGCCCAGCTCATTCCTATTCGTCTTGGCAATTCTCCTGTTTGGTTATCTTTGTTCATTTTTATCTTGTGTCCTAGGTATAGATATTCATCTACTATTTCAATATTATTATCATTGATAGTGATGACTTTGTTCTCTGGACTCAAAATTTTTGTTTTCTTTATATTCATCTTAAGACCAACTTTGCTCGTAGCTTCGTGTAGTTCTTTTAGCATTATACTTAGTTCTTTGATATTATTACTTACAACTACTATGTCGTCAGCAAATATGTGTATTTGTACAGGGTTATTTGGAAAACATTAATAAACTCGCTGGACTATATTACTGCCTTGATTATGAGTCGAAAATGTGTAAGCAACCGTGACCTTATATCAATTGTTACGGGGATAGGCGACATGAAAGTTTGCATTTTGTTTTCAATGTTTCTGACTTTTTAAAGAGTTGACGTTATTATTACGGTCGTTAGACATATTTAACTGTCCTCCTTCCTATCCGGGGCAGGCGTGTTATCCAATTACGCTATGCGGCCTCCTATATTTCCGTGAATATATTGACCTTATCTGTAAGTCTTATTTATCAATTGATTAACGTCTTGTTGGTCTTGTGGTTAGGACTCTCGCCTCGTGATCCAAAGGTCGCAGGTTCGAATCATTCTCACTCCAGACCATCAAGTTAGTCCTATTTATCCTAACCTAACCTAACACTACATGTGTATTCATACAGGGTTATTTGGAAAACATTAATAACCTCGCTGGACTATATTCCTGCCTTGATTATGAGTCGAAAATGTTTGATCAACCGTGACGTAATATCAATAGTTATGGAGATATGCGACATGAAAGTTTGCATTTTTTTTTCAATATTTCTGACTTTTTAAAGAGTTGAGGTTATTACTTACTTTTATTTTATATTATTATTATATACGCAAAACAAATTTCATGAAAGGAACATTCCAAAATACGAACAGTCTAAGAAAGAAGTCAGATCCTTGATTTTCGACAACGATGAATTGTAACTTTGCTCGCATATCTGTTTTATATTAATTCTTTAGTTCTTCTTTTGTACTTTATACTTTTATACTTTTATTCTTTGGTTCTTGCTTTATACTTTAATTTAGCTTGTAAATACTCCTCCCACAAGCTCGAGCTTTGGCTCATATTATGGGGAGTATAATGTCTGTAAAAATGTTATAATATAGAATCAATTTATTATAAAAAAGCATGTATCTACTGTATAAATCTATACTAATATTATAAAGAGGAAAGATTTGATTGTGTGTTTGAATTAAATAGGCTCCAAAACTACTAGACCGATTTGAATAATTCTTTCACATTTAGAATTCTACATTATCCCTGATGAACAAAGGCTATAGAATATTTTCAAAAAAAATAAAAATCCGTATGAAAACTTCCATAATGTAACCCAACGTGTGAAAAAAATACAAAAAAAACCTTATATCGCGTACGCTGCGGAAATTTTTGACAATAGGTCAAAGTGATGTACTACAGTTTTATAGAGGACATTAATATCTACAAAAAAGTCTGCAATACCATATATCTAAGTATTACAGTTATGTTACAATAAATTATGTTAACATTAAATGGAAACATTGTTTTTTAGAGAACAGGGGAACCTTAGTTTTCCCTCACAAACTTATTTTTTACTTAATCCTTAACCCGTGCAACGCCGGGTATGACCAGCTAGTAAATAAATAAAATAAATTAAAAATAAAATAAAAATATTACGGTCGTTAGACATATTTAACTGTCCTCCTTCCTATACGGGGCAGGCGTATTATCCAATTACGCTATACGGCCTCCTATATTTCCGTGAATACATTGACCTTATCTGTGAGTCTCATTTATCAATTGATTTACATATATTATCCATTTTTAAAGTAATCCACTTTTTCTGGTACGGTAGACACAAAGTACTTTGTGTAACTGCCGCTAGGGGACGCCAGAATTGACCGTTAATTCATTTTTTATTTTTGGACACATTTGATACAACACACATGTATTCAAGAACACTTTTGCCACGGACACAAATTAAAATACCTAGACATGCACCTTTTACCATATTGAATTGTCATTAATTTCCATATAATCTCATTAGAAAAAAGACGAAAAATCACAGACCTTATGACACTCCACAAAATAGTAAACAACAAACTAGACTCGCCCTCAATACTCTCGCAAATAGATATTAATATACCTGCCCGGTCTCTGAGATCCCAAACACTATTCCACACAAAGGTCTACAACACCAACATAGGTTATTTCTCTCCTCTACCTAGAATGCTAAACCAGTACAACGAGGTCACGTTATGTAACCCCAACATCGACATATTTCACATGACACTACCTCAGTTTAAGAGAGAAATTATATCGCTCCTGACCGAAAATAGTTTGAGTGTGTGAGACGGATTCTTCAGAAATCAACCTAAATAAAAAAATTATAGCCACAAAGCGCGGGTACACATTTTCTGACTTAGTTGACCTGGGAGCCTACATGCCTATTATGTCGTGCGGAGAATGTGAACTTCGTTCATCTTGTAATCACATATTGCAGTATACTTATATTGTATAATGTATTAATGTTTTATTTTAATGTATTATCGTAAATTGTAACTGTACTAATCACCTTGTCCTAAATGACTATCCATTAGGGTCATTCTGACCTGTCGATAGTATTGAAATTAAAAAATAAAAAATAAAATAAAAATTAATATAGGCTCTCTGATAATCCCGCATAAATTTTATTACGATGCGATATATTAATCCAGAAAGTTGGCTCACTATAAAATGAATATAAAACTAGTTAACTTTAATAAAATGCATTGATTAAGCTTGATTGCGCAGACTTCCTTGCAGCTGGTCAATCCTTCGGAACAGATTAACCCAGTTTTCATACTCCTTTCACTTCCCCGAGAAAATTACTGTGATGCAAATCGCGGAGCTGCTATTATCTATTGTTTTTATTTTTTTTTAATTACTCTTACGTCCTTTAAAATACATTTTCATCTAGAAAATGCAGTATTGCATTATTTAGGAAATTAATATCTTCAATCAATGTATATTATAGATGTCTCACAGTATTTTTATTACGTCCTTTCTTTTAACTCGTGGCGTCTTGCTTGCCGTCGAAAAAAAATTGGATCAATTTTTAACCCTTTTCCCGCGATTCAATCGAGCTGAAACTTGGCAAGTAGACTCGTGGCGACGATCAAGAAGATCTATCAAATTTTCGTTAAAAAAAATAATATTTATAGAATAATTTCGGATTTTTAGAAATTTTATTGGTTTTTCAAATTGGAATCATTAGAATTTTTGATTATTAGCAACGGCGGCCCGATAACGTCGCGGAATATTTTCTAAATTTGAATTACTTCGTCGGTATACACAAAATAGGTACTTCACTACGAATTTCGAAAATCTAAATTGACTGACAAATGTTTTTAGAATTTAATCTTCAAAGCATGAAATGTCTTATCAAAGCTCAAAATATCTGACATTTCAAAAATACATTAAATTACTTAATTTAGTGTTATGTTATATGTTTTAATTCGTCTTTAATTGTTGTTATATTTTACAAAGAAAGGGAGTATAATAAAAACTTGGTTTTTATGGGTTAGTTTTTTATTATTATTAGAAACTGCATTTTTATGGGAAAGTAGATATAGTATATATCCCATAAATTATATCACCATATATCCCGTATATGGTATATCCCATCAAAATACAGTTTCGACTCTGTCTATAATATATATTGATTGATTAATGATGTCCCTGTGACAAAAATCCAGTACTGTTCTGAAAAATTTGGACATACTCAAAATATTCTGAATTAATATATTGATCAATATTATGAGAACTGTCAACCATTAACGATTTTGACTAGAAGATATTGCTTTAAATCAGTACCAATGCTGTCTTATAAAGAATATTGTAACGAGGCTAAAAAGAATCACGCACTCATGTCAAGTGACAGTTGTTTGAAATGATCATAACACTACCGAAGATTCCAGAACGGCCTAGCGTAATCTACGGCTTACGGGAAACATCGAGAAACATCTACAAAAACTTGGAAGCCACGAGAAATTTCTCGTAAACACTAGGAACTCCTAGAAGGCTCGATATCAGCGGATATAAATAAGACCATGCGCGGGAGTAAGATGGTTGTTGTTTTTGGGCGCGTTTGACAGCGATACCAAAGTGAAGGTAGCCGCGATTTGCGAGCGGTAATTCGACATCAAAGACTCTGGAACGTTCTTACGTAGCGAAATATACGTGCAGAAATTGGATGGAATGTTCTAGTGAAATGTGTATAAAATGTTAAAGCGATTAAAGTGTCTATTTACGAGTGATAAATTTACGAAATAGTTTAATTTAAACATTAGCGTTAAGTCAAATAATGTTAAGACTTTGTACGATCGATTGATTAATTAATCGGTAATTAATAAATCCTGTTTTAAATTTCAGCGTTTTCATTAATTACTCTCGTAGCTACGACACTTGGCAATATCTTTAAAACGTATGTACCCATCAATAATTATTAGGGTTTTTTGCGGTTTATATATATTTTTAATTTTTTTTTTAATATGTTTCTATATGACAAAGATGCGATGTAATCTGTTTAATTTAAAATTGAAAACCTTCGAAACGACCTCTGACCTCCCTCGCTGTTTGGCCTTTTTTTAAACCTAGAATAACATATTTTCCCCGGCACTTATGAAATATATCGCACTCGCCCGCTCCTAAGACGAGAGCGATGAATCCACTCCCAAATTGAATTCTAAATTTTTCGCAAGCGAGCGGGCATTTATTATTTAAGAAAGAGTGTTGTAATTGAGTTTCTCGAAGAGATTGGCTGCCTCGTCTTCGCTATTAGGATGACGAGACTTTTTACTTTACCGTTTTTTGCACTAGTATCTCCTGTAATTAATCTACATTTCCTGCGTGCTGTACGACATGCTTTGCTTCTTGTGGAGGGTTTTTTGATCTGTAATAACATTAAAAGTTATTAAAAAAATAGTTTTTTTCATTTACCACTTAACAAACAACCCGTTTTCGAGGAGAGGGGGGTCGGAGGTGTTAATTATTAGGAATGTCATCTGAAGGGGGTGGAATCTTAAGTGGAAAAATATTCAATAATGGGTTGTGCATAAATTTAGTCTGAGTGTTTATTATATTTTAATTAATATTAACATTTTTCCTTATTTCAAGTATTTCTAAATTATTTATTTGTGGTATCTTATAACTAATACGGAGGCCGCGCGCCTGGCGGCGGTGAGCCCGCACATTTCGGACTATACTATTTAATTAATTCGACTTCTTGAGTATGAGGTATAATTTTTTGAATATTTTTGATTAATGACAGTGAAATTTTCTTACTACGCATGTAAAATTTAATTAAAATAATCGAAGTTTTAATGGTTTTATGGGTACTGCAATATAGGAAAAAGAACGTTTAATTTTTGTCCTTTTTAAAACGATATATTTAACAAGTTGTCGAAAAATATTAATGTCTGAATAGCACCACCTCTTTTTCAAACTATATAATCATTTTATATAAAGTTTGAAAAACAGTACATACGGTCTTTATTTGAAAATATACGAGATTAGTGTACCAAAGATAACTTTATTGCGTGAAAACTAAAATAGTGTTTCGGGGTTATAATTGTTATAACAATATATTTGTTCATATTTTTTAAGGAAATGCTTCAAGAATAAATAAAACTGATTAAAAGCTTGTTTAGCTATGGGTTTTGCAAAATGTTTCAATAAGTTTACGTTAAATTTAGCAAAATCGAGAGCAAATACGAAAATTCGTCCAGCGATTGTCCGTCTCCCGAAACGATGTGGTCTGGATGTTATCATTAATTTTTTTTTTTACCTTTTCAATTATATCAATTATTGATGTACAAAATACTTTCAAATTATTTATTAAAATACTGATGTAATAAATAGAAATGGAATATTATCTGCCCTCCATTTTTTTAAATTCAATTATCTCTTCGTCTATTTCTTCAAATGAAATCAAATACGAAATGAAACGTGTCTCCATCACTATAGTGTATTGAATTATTAACGACCACCAGAATCTAATGGAGTTCCATCGAAGAGTTATTGGATTTTTCACGAGTCGGAAGTAACCAACACGTTCATTACCGACTAATTCCTTTATTACCGACTATTAATCATTTTGTCGCACGTGTGTTATTTTTTTTTAATTCAATGACGTAAATGATATTTTCGCACTAAATTTATTCCTCTCGTGTGAATACTTAGCCTTTGTGAAATATAAATATAAAACGCAATTTGAATGGATTTTTATTTTATCCGCGTGTTAACAAATATACTGCGTAATTACAGTAAACATTATCGCATTCTTTGTTTGCTAATGATTTTTAAAAATGAAATCATTGTACTTAATGGGTTTTCTGCGTCCGTAACCTTTGTATTCCTGCTAGGCTTCGAGGCCGCCCGACCCGAAACGAATGTCTTTATATCCGTTGGACAGTAATACGCTTCGGACAATATTTTCGCAATGCTGTGTGAGATTATTAAATTTTTGTATACCTTGGGGTTCAAATTTTACGAATCGTTATTATAACTAACCGAAAAATGTGCCACGTTCTTATCTAATTTTATTTTCTTTGAAGGATACAGGTGTACCCTAATGTAGAATAGAAATAAATTGGCCGAAAAAATTTTGGACCTCGTGTAGGAAACCCAGAGTTCTTCAGGAGTTCCTGCCGGAGTCGGTATCCTAATAATGTTGGTTATTTTTCTCTCATCATAAGAATGTGTCCTACATATAATAGTGGCGTGTGTCGTGGAATGATTGAAAACACCAGAAACTAATTAGCAATTTATTAATTAAAAATTACTTAATTATTCAGTGCATAACACGAATTCAACTTAACGCTATTCTTTAAATTATACTATTTCGCCGTGTATACTATTAAATAAGCAGTTTAT
>JADDOH010015877.1:0-25549 GCA_016648135.1 Agrypnia vestita | reverse complement strand
CAATTTTTCGTCAACTACAAAACTGAAATTGGAAACGGAAAAAGAGTTTTAAACTTTGAAATCTTTCAATCAATTGAATTGAGCCTACTGAAGCATGTTAAAGAAATATAAAAACTTTTAAATATCTTCGGTCGATTTCTAAAAAATGTTCGTTCAATTTGTAGAAGGATATCAAAGTTAAAAAATCCTCGTAAACTTTTGATTTGCTGGTTAAGGGATGATTGTTTCAATTTATTTACTTTCATTGATGTATATTCTACTTCAGAATGAATTTGTAATTATCAGAGATGGATCAAAAACCACGGCCTTCACGTGACTTCAAGGACGCACTTTTTAAAATATATGACGGACCAAAATATATGGGTGAACTTTGCAAACCTATGCCATCCTTGAAAGATAAAATCCGCCAATATAGAAAATAATAATATCTTGTAAATGACTATCATCTTCACAAATGCGAGCTTCACTTACTAACTAAAAAAAACAAAAACTAACTTTAAAAAATGCTTTAAATGTATATCATACAAAATATAAAGAAATTTAAAATTAAAAAGTTACTTAATTATGTAATGTATCAGGCCAATACGTACCTACACAAGCATCACATGCTGACTTAGAAGAACGGGCATGCACTGGACGTTTTCGAAAGGAAAATTTTTGAAAGGTAGATTTTTTCGGGCCGATTTCAGAAAATGGATTTTGGCATAAGATTTTTAATAACAAGCTCTATAAAAAGGTTAACGTCTCAGTATTGCGAAATAAACGAAATCTTCGGTGGTCGGGGCATATGAAAATGTTAACTAAATACTAAACACCGAAATCTTAAAAATTTTCAAATTTCCTTCATGGCACCATTTTATAAATAAAATAATCAACACTTCGAATTATTATTCTAAAAATTCAACATGACAAGACATGTACTAAAAATTATTCTCAAGTATAAACATTTTAGTTATGGTGGGAGGAGGTTAAAATTTTTAACCATGCCCCCTTTCCTCCTTTCATTCCATTCTTCTTATTCCTTTCTTTATTCCTTTTTTATTTTAGGTATTCCTAGAATCCAATTGCTGATCTCATTCCGTTTTCAAAATTAGTATGATTTCAAAATTGTTAGTGAATAAAATGAAAACTTTGAGTTGATAAAATACTGTGAATTTTTAAAAATATTTCAGGTTAATGAAAAATAAAATCGCATATATCATTGGTATTAATCATTGACAACATCCGTAGCAAACGTTACCAGACGCCACAAATAAAGATGAGGTATATATAATGAGTTATAGAATAAAATATATATAATTCTCTACATAACGCTATCAGATGGCTCAAATAATAACAAGGTGTAATATAATAATGAAATATAAGAAGTTTATTCTCTATTTAATAGTTGTATTTAATATTATAAGTTAATGATAAAATATATTATTAACGAAATAAAAAGAACATAAATAGAAAATAAAAATAAAATAATGGTTACAACATTGAATATACCTACTTTTTCATAAATTCTTAAAAGCGTAGGTACCCGATCAAATTAGCAGTTGAAAATATTGCATAATAAAACCTTTCGCGAATTATACCAAAATAGGTTAAGTTAGCTTAGGTTAGGCTGAAAATGCTTTATTTCTCAGGGCTGTTACAAATACTGTACTTTTGCCTTGAGAAAGAGTATGTATTTTCAATGATTTCTTCACCATATAAGAAAAAAAATTGCTGTCAATCACAGATGCTGTCAATATATTGTTGGAACAAACGTCGCGCGGATCTTTGTAGTTGGTTCTTTTGTGTTGGATCTTTTGTAGTTGGTTCAAATACCCGTCTTTTTATCGTGAAACCATGACGATTACGTCGGCACAGATTACCTAACAGTCACAGAATTACGTTAATTGAGTAAAATATTTCATTTTTAAATTGATTAAGAAGTACCCATTCGAAAATATTTTTCTGACAGGGTGACAAAGCAGACTGTGGGGAAAATGGACGAAATGAAGCTATTTCTGAACAAGTGGTCGAATGTGTTTGGGGTCCACACAAAATAGACCACGGTAAAAGCCTAAAAACATTCTACTGAGAAATGTAATACCGAATACTACGAAATTGGGCAATTTTCAAAGTCCTATAATATATTATTTATGAACTACTCCCAGTTAACCCTTTGTCCGCTAGTTTGTAAAAATATTACAGAACTTAAGTGAAACAATCATTATTACTATAGCCGTGGCGTTATGTTTCCTTTTGTTCGGTGGCACAATAATATATAGGTCCTTTGTTACCGCCGTTTCGGTCATATGTAGGTAAGCATATTTTTTGTCTGATCAATCGCGCGCACGGCCATTGTGGAACGCATTCAAGAAAAATTCTTAGGCATTCAAGAGTAAAGGCTGATTCTATTGTCATTTCTAGAACCATTTATTATAATATTCAGTTATTAAAGATATAATATTTCACTCCTCTAAATAAAGGCGGCGGTGGCAAAGAAAGTCTCACGTGATATTGTGATATTTTCATCTTAAAAGATTTCCGCGGACTCGTTAAAGCATTATGTTTTAAAGATAAAAACTTTTTCATAAAATTACCGAGGTCATCTTTATGTTTATCCTTAAACTGAAGAGTTTATCTCTAGAAATCTGTTTTGTCTCACAGGCCTGAGATTATAATTGCTTTATTAGAGTGGGTACCAATGCGCGAATCATGCACATGGTCATGATTCGTGCACACACACATCACGAGGTCATGCTGTCACTGAGAAAATCATGATCACCGAGAAAATGCAATCAAATATTTTATGATGAATATATTGCGTATAGTCGTGAATATATTGCACACAAAACATTCAAAAACCTACATTTCACTAATTTTCATTACATATTGCCCATTGATTTTATGCTGTTTTTAAATAATGAATTCCATAATTCAAATAAAAGTAATGATCGATTTAAACAACTCCGCTTTAGTAGCAGTTTATTATCTAAATAAATTGACAGTTGGAGTACACAAAAAACATTATTTAAAAATGTTTGGAGTTAGTAACGTGTGGAATTAGTGTTGTTTATGTAAGTGACGTGCGCGCAGTTCTCACTAAAAATTAGTATTTTCGAATAAACACGCCATGGGTGACAAGCCATTAAATTTATTTAAACAAAATAAAATAAACACGCTATAGTACAAAAAATTCACTTGACAACTACATAAAACTCGCAGACATATAGACAGGGCGAATATAATACGGCTTCAGTAGGAAAATGTTCAGTTCAGTGAGATTCTATTACAGATTCAAGAAACAGATTTCATACGCGCAAATATTTAAAATACGAGAAGCATTATTACGAAGTTGTATACAGAGGCAGTTGAAAATATCGAAATATCTAGAGCCGAATTTTCAATCGACTTTTTCATAAGATTAAGAAAAAGATTATTTAATTAATATTTACTTCCCAAAATCTTTAGTAATACACAGCTTTTTTACTCGTGTGCGCTGCACTCTTGGTTATTGAGATGTGCAATAAGAGTCGGCATGCATCAGTTAGTCATTCTTTTTGCACAAAATAGAATAGATAAATATTTCGAGTCAAAATTTTCATATGCACGAACATTTATAGCAGATTTTCTTTTCGCTCAATATCACGTTTAACTGTGCGTATCTACGGCAAGCGAGACGTGAGCATCGGTAATGGTAAATAAATAACCGGCTATGAAGTCATTAACTTAAACGCTATTTTTTTTATTTTAAGAGAAGATTGAGCCACCAGCCATCTTCGCGAGGGCCCATGGATATGCACCTTAACTTATGATGGATATATCTACGTATATTTATGTATTGTGTCATTTTATGAATTAAGTTATTTATTTCTACAAACATTTCGCACATATGCAAATAATTACTACAATTAATTATTCCAATTATATTTTTTTACGTAAATCCTGTATGCCAATTTTACTAACACAAATCCTCAAAGCGATAGCAAAAATGTTCATTACAAAATCTTACCATACATACTAGAACAAGCTAGAAATGAGTGCCCATCTAGGATAAAATGAATATGGATTGTCATTATGAATATTATAATTATGATAAAAATGTGGATTGTGCTAAATGATGTGTCATTCTTTTAATCTAGGATAAATAATATAATTTAGGATAGTAAGAAACCTTGTTAATTCTTGTATAAAAATGTTATATATTCTGTTACTGTTGCTTAACATTTAAATGATTTTATTTAAGATGTTATAAATTGTGTATTCGCACATACTGTAATAAATAAAATGTACTTGCAGACAAACATCTAGCAAGCTATTTAGGTGTTGGAATAAAACGGATATTTTATACGAACCGTATGGGAGAGATACGATTCTCGACGTTTAGCTAAAGTCATATCACAGCGTCTTCAGGAGTCATCACTCCTAAAGATGCTGTGATATGACTCAAGCGAAACGTCGAAAATCGTATATTAATACACCCATGCGGTTCGTATAATATATCATTATTATTTTGGTACCAAAATATATCGAACGACCGTAATATAAACCTAAGATATTTAATCTAGTAAGATGTTTTTTGGGTCTAGCTTATAGTTTTATTTTTTTAATAAAAGGTGTTAAAAAAAAGTAACACTGCTTTAGGGCAATTTGTCATGTAAACAATAAAGTAAAACATAAAATAAAACATAACATTCTTACATCACATTACCACATTCTCTTATAACCCCGAGATCCAAAACACAAATTTATCTTTACGTCTAATTTGTCTGAAGATTGTTCAAAATTCTAGGGTTCAAAAATAATCTGTTAGAAATCTCACAAACAAACTTTCCATTAACAAATCTCATTTAATTTAATGAGAAAAGTATTCGAGATACCTGTGAAAGAATTTCCCAACAATATACTTGTATCGGGAAATTTAATTAATACTTTTGAAACTCTACAGCTGCGGGCAGATCCAAGTCGCTATTCGCCGCCGTGATCCACTGACCGGCATTCGTTTTGGAAACAGGCTTTCACCGGTATACTCGCTAAAATCGACCCTGAAAACCGCAGGCTATCGGCGCTGGAAAACATTATTGTTTTGAAACATAAGTCGCGGACTCGGGTTATTGATTTGCTCCGTAATTTGACAAAGAGATTGGAAAACAAAGGGACGGCGGGTGGTTTTTTTCCTTCGGGAGGGAGGACGAGTGTTGCGCGCCGCGCCGCGAAGGAGCAAAGGAAACATCTGCCACTCGGAAGCTTTGGAGGGAAGATTGATTACACAATGTTATTGCCGAGAGACGCTAACGGAATATTAATACAAGTGCAGCGGGTATCGACTCAAGGTTGAGTTTTGTAATTAACGGGATCGGAGTGCTGTAGAGAGGAGAATAATAAGTCTTTACTCTGTGATCAGACTCCGTAACTAGACTGGAAAAATATAACTTCTGTACGGGATTTCTTGAATCTCGTTTGGTTCAATTGTAACAATTTGATATTATTTACAATAACGGTTTTTTGAGCTTATCGAAGACAGCTTAGTTAAACAACTTTGATTAATCAATTAATATTATTGATTGATATACGACAGTTAGGTACTTTGTCGTACAAATTGATTATTGAGTTTAATTTTTCAACATAATATATAGTTTAATATAAAAATTATAGGTTTTTTTTATAATAGGTATAGTTTTGAGAGGAGCAGTCAGCTGTAAGTTATAAATTACACCTCATTATAAGGACTGCTCTTCTCGAAACCGTAGTTGTGATAAATTTAACTCAATGTGCATGCATTACAATGCTCAATATAGTGTGAATCAAAATAATCGCTTAATCATTTTTAAAAAAAACACGCTTTCACAAAAAATAGCTAAAAAAGAGAAAATATTTGTTCCAGCCGCAGTACTAAGAGCGATCACAGTATGTACGTCTGTCAATAAAATCAGAAGCGCGAGGTGGACATTACAAGTTTGTGACATGTGTTAAACGTAACTAAGTATTACTAATCGAATATAAATGTGATAAGCGAGTCTACTTAGTGGTGTGAATTTACAGCTTATTTAATGCAAGCGATTTATGAGGTTTGAGAAAAAGCGCTCCAAGATTTTGATTTATCATTGTGTTCGCTCTTAGTACTGTGGCTGTTAAACGAATTTAAATTTAAATCCCAGTTTTTTTTATAACTAGCTGTAGTCATTTTTGCAATGTGATTTTTATATTTAAGCTTACTGTCCGACGTACATTATATTAATATAAGCATAACCCTTATTCACATGAAAATGCAAAAATTCGCTAAAATAAAAATATTCTAACAGATACTAAAAAAACAGTTGCGTAAAACGATATTTTGCGTACAAAACTAATGTTTTATCAAATAAAATAGAATTGTATCACCTTGGTAAGACCTAACATAACGAAGTATATTAGAAAAAATACATATTATGCACAATGAAGTCATGTTAGGTAAGACGTCTAAAAAGAAAAAGCGTAAAATGTCGGTGGTGAACTCGGGCCGGGTCGACGTTACGCCATTTCTTTTTTGAGACGGAGCGCGCTCCGAAACTTTTATTTGTAAATGTATAATCAAAAATTGTTCAATGGAAATTCTCTAAAGAAATATACACCTTCGAAGTGTTCGTATATTTTCAATTTGTCAGTAACCATCGAAGGGAAACGGTTGATTTTATTTTTTATTGCACACTACATCGTCAGAACAGATTATACATTTTAGTCGCAATTATTTATAATGAAAATTCTATGGCTCAATGGCTATAAAAGCAACAACAAAAATAGCATCATCATATAGCATCATTGCTGAATATATTTTTACAAATATATATTTTTTCCTGCGTATTTCTTCCTCGTTGACACCTACAGTGATACGAGTAGGTACTAAATATTCGTAAGAACCTTCTGTACGAGTATATAACTCAGTGTTATTAAATTTTCTAACCTTCAAAAAACATTTTAAACATTTTTCATACACTTATCGTGTTATTATATTTTCACCGATACCAGGAGTCGTCAAATTTTTAAAAGAGAGCTGAAGATGATGATGAAAACAATTACATATCTACAACTTTTTAAGAGCCATGTATGAAAGTATATTTGATTTTAAAATTATCTTGAATTAAGAAAGGCTTTTAATTATTGTATTATGATATGGCGTCTCATACCATAAATACATAATCACCAATCTAGGTCACACATACACAAACGTGGCGAGTCTGCCGCGTAAACAAAACTGAGGCACAGCAATGTACACGAGCCGTCGATGCAGGTCATCGCATCGTCAGCGCACATACACAGTTAGACTTCAAGAAAGTTCTTTGTTCTCAAAACATATAAAACTAGCCAACACCCTGTACGGCCATGTCAGTCTCCCAACGACCCCCGGTGTAGGCTGGAGGCCCTGTTCCGTCGAGTCTTTATCATTGTCTTTATTATCGTAATTATGTATATGTAATTATGTATATATAATTATTGATTTATCGAGTAAATAAATTAATCAAACATTCCACGACTTTGGAGGATTCTCGTTACATAACGGGTGGTGACCCTAAAGCAACTTTCTCCTCATTCATCGATCACTCCAAATTGGTGTTAGTTAGTCCATAATTAAAAAAATATCAATACACAACAATCTCTGACGACATCTCCAGAGGCTAAGCGTCCATTATATTAGATATTATTAATTATATTTTGTATTGTTATTTTCACCTTATAAGTATTTTACTCAATAGTCTCAATCATAGGCGTACTTCTCCCTATAATTGAGAATATAAAAATAATTTTGTTATTTTTTTTTTTTAAGGCGTACACGAAAAGGTACTCGATGTACAAAAATGTAAATGATATTTTTATATTATTAACATTTTTAATATTTAAAGAATTAACTTTGCGGTCAGGCATTTTAACAAAATGTTATATTAGTATATAAACCTTACACCGATTTTTTAATATTCGTTAATTAAGCCATAAAAACAGTATTCCTCTAATAAATAATCAAATAACCCCCCCCACCCGCAAATTCTTTATCTCTTTTGGTAGGAACCTTAGGCTTGTTCTCCACCTTCGGTTAGATTAACACGCATGTGAAGAATATTTTGGGAAGGTATTAAGTGGTTGAACAATACTATGCTGTTGTGTGTAGTGGTATTTACATGCTAGTGTAATGGTTGTTCTGATGAAGAGACGAGCACGTCTTTCGACCGGCAGACTAAAAATCTCCATATGTGGTTGGATAATTACATTTGTGAACAGTTTCATAAATTTACAATAGTTTATTTTATGTAATATATATCTAAAAGGTGTTCTCTTTAACTAGACCGAAGTCTGTAGTACTAAAGGAGATTTTGTTGTAATAGCCCGTGAGTTGGCAAATAACATTGATCGTCATTCTGACGAAAGTAATCCATTGTTTTTATTGCTGTACGCTAAGCGGGGTAAATTTGTAGTTATGTGTAAAATGGTTACCTAAGCTCCGATCTCCGATCGGATTTAATTACGGCACAAAACATTCGGCAAAAACCAATAGGCCGTGCCGACAAAAGTTGTTTGAACTTTTAATGGAAAAGTTGAATTACCAGAACTTATAATTAGTTGCTTTGATTTGTGTTCGTTGGTAGCTTTACTTTCAGATTAAATTGAGAATAATATTTCTCTGTGCTATTTTTATTATTAATACTGAGAAAAAAAGTTTATCGAGGTCCGACGACTTCGATGGGCTGAGCACCTGGCTTCGATGGAAAAGTACTAACAATGTGCGCATGACATTCCAAAAATCAAAGGTGAGATGAAGCATTGAGAAACCGTCCCTCCATTGGCTGGACGGGATCCCGAAGAATTGGATGCCAGTGATGGGTCGTCATGAATGACTGTCATAAATGAGCGTATTAACTGTTCAGTTCACCAATTCAGCAACCGTAAAAAAAAGAAAATGATATAAGAATCAAAATTTCAATTGAATTATTATTAACTTATTATTAACTATTATTAATTATTATTAACTATAAACCGTTCACTAATTGTGTATTATATTTACATTAAAATGTACCTGTTACATCTGATGATGACGAAGTTATTTTTACAAAACTCCTTTCTTCTTTAATATTCTTCCTGAAAACATTACGATTGCAGGTAAATTGTCTCTATTAAAAAAATAATAATTAAGGGTGTCATGCCGAGTGATAAAAATGATTATCAGTTCATTTATGTGCTCACAGTACTGTTTTATTTTGAATATTCGAATATACACGAACCTACACATAATTTTTACACACTTCTTGTATATTAATTTTGTTTTTTAGAAAATTTTGTGTTCTTCTACATCTGTGACAATATTGGTATTGCTTTTATCTACAATATTGTCACGGGACGTGGCTTTGGGAGACAAACGAAAATACCGGAAATTAATTATCGATTTATTGATTATTATAATTAATTCACAAAGTCACTGGACACGAATTAAATTTCTACAACACTTATCTCGAATGCATACTATTTCGCAATTTATCAACACTTTATCTTTTTATCAATAATTTATCACTATGAACACATTATCGCTATCGCTTGTTAACGCTTGCGAGAAAATTCTGTTCAACTATCGCACGTAAGTAGGTATTTTACCCGGTTTTCACTTGCGCTGTCCACACCGATCATGATGCGCCGCGGCCTGGTTCCGCTTTTTTATACGAAACACGTTGGTCTTTCGAATCGCCTAGATTATTATACATTTCTAGTGTTTACGAGTCCCGTCGCATCCAGGCCTTTGTAGATGTTTCCCGAATGATATAGATAATTCTAGAGTATTTTAGGGTTCCATAGTGTTGTTTCAAAGTGACATATTACAAGGAGTTCAGACAGTGCGCAATTCCTTATGTTTACCATTTCATTGCAATATCTAAGCAGTTAATTAATTTTACATAGTATTTTGTCCACATTTTTGTTGTATGTTGTAAAGTTACTCATCTCTGCAGGGATTCATCCTAGTGAGATGAGTGGCTCATTTCCTTATAAATATGTAGTTATTATATATTAATTAAGTTCAAGATAAATAAATAAATAGTTTAGAACCGTCATAAGAATACGATAGCTTAAAAAATGTTTGCAATTGTTTGCATGTATTTTTGATTTGGTTAATAAGGTTCGGTTAACCTTCAGGTTTCGGAAAATCTAAAATAGGATCGGGGACCAGAGCGGGGTACAAACGGGACCCCAGTCAATTTTGCGTATTCATGAAGTTTAATGTTTTGCAAATGTTCCATCTTCTTCTTCTTCTGCTTCATCTAGCACTGCGTCCTGTCATTGCTCGGAGCCTGTTCCTGGGATACAGATGTCCAGCTATCTCGCCATCTTTTATGCGGTCTTCCTGGGAGTCTGGTACCTAACGGCAGCTTGTTCGCTACTACGCTCACTACTCTCTCAGAACAAGCTCTCTCCACATGATCTCTCCAGTTACGTCTTCTAGATCTTCCCCATCGGACAATATCCTCGACGTCACAAGTCCTTCGTATTTTGGAATTCCTCACTCGGTCTCGGATTGTCAGTCCCGCAATGGGTCGGAGAGTCTTCATCTCAGTTGTTCTTAGGAGATTTTTAGTTCTGGTAGTTTCAGCCCTTGTCTCGATACCGTACGTCATGATTGGGCGGACACAGGTCTTATATATCTTCACTTTACTCTCCTTGAGCATATGTTCGTTTCTCCAGACAGCATTTCTCAAGCATCCAGCAATGTTCCATAATATTTTAATTACATGCGAACAAAATTTAATTACATGCTAACAAAATTCTACTAAATTTGTGGCCATTTTATAAGATATCGTAGATAATATTTTGACATCTCTTAGCTTATAAGCATCCGACTGACAGAAACTTTGCAAGCAGAATGAAGTAACCGCATTGTATAAAATATTTATCTATGAAAAAAATATCGCACCCTCAATAATGTATGGGCACAATTACAAAAAGCAATTTTTTGGGAAAAGCCATGAAACAAAACAGGGATGTGTTGTTTTTTTACGTAATAGACCTTTATATCTTGATTTTTTATGCTATAGCCATAAAATTTAGTAAACTTAGTCTCTGGTAATTGCGCTATATTATGACTTGACTATATTTTCTCTTGTTTGTGGTTTTTCCCTTATCCTTAAATAAAGTGATTCAAATGTCAAAATGTATGGTGAAAATTCGAATCTTTACATGTAATAAAAAATATTTTAATACTTGCCTCCCAATCAATTCTATTTTTTTTTAATCACTTAACAATACCAAGGATACTTGTCCTTGAAAATATTTTGTACACTATATTCTGCACTTATTCCTTTTGTGTTTAAATGTCTCTGCCCACTACAACGTATCATACCATGGCCGTCATAGGAACGTGTCAGGCAAAAAAATATTATTTGTATTGAAAAGTACGAGACTGTGCCCACTAGACCGTCTCGTCACCGACCCACACCGTCGCGTGCCAACACGCGCGGCAACAACGTCGTCGAGAATATTTTGCCGGTGCCGACACGCTCCGTGCTTGGCACGCGACGTTGCCAAACCGGTGCGTGCAGGCGGCGAAACGGTGAGCGGGTCATAAGAACCGCGTATGGTGACCGTTCCAAGTCCGTTATAAAAGCGTTGCCACTTTGTTGCCGTCAGTTCAAGAAGGCGCACGTACGCATTCAATGTAAAATGGACGACGAAAAATTAATCGAAAGTGTCCGCAAATACGAATTTATATATAATTTAAAACATCCGAAATATATGGATAATGTCAAGAAAGACATTGCGTGGAAGGAAATTGGGGAGCGACTAAAACAACCCGGTAAGTTTTTTTATTATTTACTTTCGTATATTTAACAATCTGTACCTAAGTATTATCAAGTATATGTTATATTACAATAGTATTTAATCATTGTACAATTTAGAGTAGTATTTTTAGTAAAAAAAACTAGTCTAATTATTAGGGATATTCCGACTAGTCGGTAAAGCCGACTATTCGGCCACTTTCGTAGTCGGCGACTATTCGGCAAGAAGCGCCGACTATCCGGCTTCTTACTTTTATGTATTTCTCAATAAAACGTATATAGGAGGAATTACATTAAATAAAAACCTTGATGAGAATCAGTCTTACACATTTTGATATGTAAAGCAACCATTCCTTTGGTAATCAATTAATCAGTCTCCAAAATAACTTACTTGTAAAGAAAAATTATCTATGACATTTCTCAAACAAAATTAGTATCTTAATTAACAAACAAAATAACATAATATCTTCTTATTTATTTATTTATTTATCAATTTAATTATTATTATTATTATTATTAAATATTCCAATTGGAATTTTTTCAGGGTTTTTATCATTTTATTTAACTTGTATTGAAACGAATGAATTTTTCGTAATCAATATGAGTTACTGTAATGATAGTCCAACGTTTTACAAAAAATAAGTCAGAAATATTGAATAAAAATGCAAACTTTGATGTCACATATCTCCATAACTATTGATATTAGGTCATAATAGCTGGAACATTTTCAACTCATAATCAAGGCAGGAATATAATCCTGCGAGGTTATTAATGTTTTACAAATAACCCTGTATATAGTGAACCACTATTTGGAGGTGCTACATTCACAACATGTTTCCAATCAAGAGCATCGCAGCAATTAGGGAAATTCCAGTTATTCCAAAAATTTTCAATATTTTTTCCCATTGCTCTGTGGTGGGCGTGGGAATCATTTCCCCTAACATTTTCGTGTCTATTATAGCTTCACGAACTTCAATAACTGCATGTTTCATACGAAAACTAAAAGCAATTGAAGTAAACGAATGACCAGTCACTAAGTACCTGTATTGAAGATAATTTATAATTAATGAACACATATATTCTTAACAAATAATTTTAAAAAAGGTGTTTTTTTTTCTTTCAAACTTTTACATACAAATCTAATGTAATGTGAAAATCCCATTAATTAGTTTGAAATTTTATTTTACAGGTATTGCTTGTAAAAGAAGGTGGCAGTGCCTTAGAGATGCATACAGGAGGGCTTTGAATAAAAAAAAAGGAAAAAGCGGACAAGCAGCCAAAAATATTAAACAATGGAAATATGAAAATGAAATGGCATTTGTGGCTCCCTTTATCATGGAAAGAAAAACACAAGATTCTGTCGAAATTACGAGCGATGATAAACTGTCTGACAATGCAGATGAAAACCATGCGATAGAATCCAACGCTTCGGAAAAGCCCAACACCGACATTGAGATTGACGATACTCATGATAATGTTAGTAATGTTAACAGTACTATAATATCTGACGAAGTTCCTCAAAACGAGTCAAAACAAAAAAAATATACCAAGAAACTAAAAGCAATAAAGAGGAAAGTAGTCCAGTCAGAGCCATCGGCATTTGCTTTGTTAATGGCAAAATTTCTCGACGACCGAAAGAAACTTGAGCCACCCCGGGGACACGACGAGTTAGATCGCTTTTTTTTAAACATTTCTGATACTGTTAAGAAGTTCTCACCGTATGTACAAGCAGTGGCAAAAAATAAGATATTTTCTCTTGTGTCTGAAATGGAATTACAGCAGCTTGCCCCACCTAGCTCAACTCCATACGATTTCAAAACATCTCCGCAGTCGACAAGTACTAGTGCTACAACGCCAATGCCGACAAGTCCTGGCGACTGGAATGATCAGACACAACATTATTTTCCATAAATTTAAATACACCTTAGTAAAATAAAAAATTAATGAATATATACATTTTTAGTATTTTACTTACCATAGACACACTGCTAGCTTTTCTCTTGGTGTAAGACTTTCTCTAAATGTGGTATTTCTTCCAGTGATAACATTTTAAATTTTCCTCAATAATTCACTAAATCGAAATGACATCATACGAAAGTACATATAAAAATTTATTTGTCATCAAATAGGTGCCTAAATAATGTTCAGTATTATTCTCCCTCGGCTTTTCTTTTTTCAAAGCGGCATGAACCCAATAACGTCATTTTTTTATTTTTTTTATTTAAAGACTATCGACAGGTCAAAATGACCCTAATCAATAGTCATTTAGGACAAGGTGATTAGTACAGTTACAATTTACGATAATACATTAAAATAAAACATTAATACATTATGCAATATAAGTATACTACAATAAGTGATTACAAGATGAACGAAGTTCACATTCTCCGCACGACATAATAGGCATGTAGGCTCCCAGGTCAACTAAGTCAGAAAATGTGTACCCGCGCTTTGTGGCTATAAAAATTTTTTTTAGGTTGATTTCCAAAGAATCCGTCTTACACGCTCAAACTATTTTCGGTCAGGAGCGATATAATTTCTCTCTTAAACTGAGGTTGTGTCATGTGAAATATGTCGATGTTGGGGTTACACGACGTGACCTCGTTGTACTGGTTTAGCATTCTAGGTAGAGGAGAGAAATAACCTATGTTGGTGTTGTGGACTTTTGTGTGGAATAGTGTTTGGGATCTCAGAGACCGGGCAGGTATATTAATATCTATTTGCGAGTCATGATAGTCTAATGATATCATTTTATCTTTCTTCCTCAACCAAAACTATTTGGACAATTTTGTAATATTGTGTAGGTATAGGAAATAATTTTCACAACAAAAGTATTCGCTCACTCTTCCTGATGCGTCTGCCTCATGCGAAAACACAGATGGACTACTACAACCGAGATGGAAACCATACGGATAGGACACACATATGATACGGGGATGATACGCAGACGCTCCAGTCACTAAAACCGTTACGCACGGGTATGATACTCTGTTGATATGTTCTAGTGGGCATAGTAGTCGGTGTTGTGTTACTTTCCGTGCCTGATATGTTAATAGTACGTTCATGATACTGTACTGTGTAGTTGGCAGAGACCAGAGAACTTTAGAAGTAGTCTTGCTGTTAACTCGAATAGGTGATAATTTTGAATGAATTTTAATTTATTGTAGATTATATGAAAAATTCTAATATCTTTTTATTACTATTATTTTTACATATTTCAATCTTATCTTTCATTGACAGATGCCAGCTAGAACGACATTGAAATCAGACTGGTAATCGCATTTGTTTAAAATGATGTGTGGTGTGCAGCTTGCTTGTAATCATTGTTTGTTGTCAGATATCATCCTAGATAATTAGTATGTAAAATGCTGCATCATAAGCAATAAACATTTTGGTGGCAATACAATGAAGGCTATAGATTTTTGTTGAGGCGAAATGTTTTCATGTTTTCAAAACAAATGTGTAAAATCACACAATATTTTGTTGAGACCAGAATATTTTTTCATGTTAAATAGTAATTTCATGTTGGATATGAAATTACACCAAATGCTTTTCGGATGGTCCTGTTCCTCCAAATGGACTTTTTCGTACTGTAGCACTTGGACCCGCTGTGCAATAGATTCTAGATCTAAATTCTGCAAATATATATGCAGGTACATGTTAAATGTTTTGAAATTTCTCACATGAAAAATTTTGACTACAAAGGTTATTGAAAAAATACAATGTCAATTAAATTCTTTATTAAACATTAAATATTTTTGGTATAACAATGACACAGTCATGATAATAATCTTTAGTTATATTTAACATTATAACAAACTTACTCAGTGGACTGCACTATACAGGTTATATTTATTTATTTTCAAAAATACAATATGTATCACAAACATTTCCTCCACATTACACTCACTCTCCGGGTCAAGAATCAGATTAATACATCACAGTAGAAAAATTGTTAGTCTTGATATTAATTGGCAATCTTTAATATCAGCTTATTTCAAATAAATAAAAAATGTACAAAATAAATGTACTTATTTGGAAAATATTTAAATAAGTATCACCGTTCCGTGTCCTTTGGCAAGGAACAAATATATTTTTAGATTTAACATAGTTTGTTTTTAAAAATTATTATGAATCAAATATACGTACATGTTTTTTCCCTGACTATCAGATACACACATTTTCAAATCTTATACATACAATTGGATTGGATAAATATTAAATCACTATTCAATGAAACCTGTCATCAAAACAACTATACCTACTTTCTATATTATCATTGAAGCTTTTAATGCTCTTTAAAAAAACATCACTATGCGCCTACTGCTGACTTTGATTTCATAAATTTAATAAGCGTCATTTGAAAAGTAAACACACTATGTTTAAACTATAAAAAATCTTAACAGTGATACAGAAGTTATTTTCACATTAGAAATAAAGGGAATAAAATTTATCTGATGTATGTTATGTATGTTAAATTGATACATATATTTAAAACCAATATGTCTGCCGTACAAAGAAAAATCCGAACATAAAATCCATACATATAATATATTTGTATAATTAATATAGATATTTAAATAACATAAAATTATACAGGTTTATATATTTCTTGGTATTAGACTGACCTCTAAGCTTTTTTCAAATTTTACATAATGACCAGTCTTCAGATCTGTACAAAATACTGAATTTTACAGAATATATAAATCATTATATTCTCAGTGGCAGACTGACCTTAGGGACTTTTTAACAACCAATTTCAGACCCAAACAAAATACTGAATTTTACAAATTAATATGTGGAACTCGAATGAAGATTATGTATTTCAAATAGTGAAAAAAATAAAAGCACCGCATGTATTAGCTAAATACAGTAATGAATCAAGCACCAATAATAAAAATGCTAGTGGAATCGCCAAATTCTGCAAATTATGGAAAACTTACTATAAAAAAAAACATATCAAATGCAATTGAAATGCAACAGAAAAAGCTATTTGAAGACTAAGGTAGACTTTGTAAAATGCACATTAAAAATTCAATTTTAATAGAACTTTTTTAGTTGTTCGTAAGTTATAAAAAATATTATATTCCATGGACCCATACGCAACCAGGCGGGGATAAATCCTTTATAAAGGGCTGCAAATCCTTCTGTGCGCACCGCCTGCAAAATAATAATGTTCAGATAATAATGTTCCATTTGGATGCCATTCATTTCTAACATGTCCTCATGCCAGAAATGCCACTGTAATGTAATGCCAGAAATGTCATTCTATTTCTAATGCAAAAAATGTTAAATTTTTTGGGACTCTGCAACTGCATTCATGTACCTAGTAATTTTAAGTACTATAATTAAGTATTTTTATATTCTTTGATATATTTAGAAAGAAAATATTGAAATACAATATCTTTACAGTTATTGCTTCCGTGGTTTTATTCAATAAATATGTGCGTACATTTCTGACAGTAAATTTCGTTACTTATTTTCATAATTAATGAATAAGTAATTATTGTACAAGTAATTATAGAAGTATAAGTAATTATTGAAGTCAGTATATTGAGAAACCAGAAACTGCAATTTCCTAGCGATTATTGTTGATTTTTACATGAATATAACCGTCACAAAAAAAGTGTCTAAAAAACAGCAATCGTACGCAAAATTGCGCGGCAGACAGGGTGCATTCTGCGTTACGTACAGCCGGCATACAACCGGTTAATTAGAAATTCAAGGCACAAAAAAACAAATCAAGATGCGATTGCGAAATTTGCAAAAATTTGCAAAACTCATGAAAAAAGCCAAAAAGAATTAACATTATGAAAAGACTGTATTTTTGCATATTTCAAGAAATCATTTTGAAAATTTTAGATTTATTTTTGAAATACAAATATAGCAACATTTCTATTACTAAAGTAACCGATATTGATTATATTTGTTATTCACTTGCGAATTTTTTTTTTTTTTAAATATTGTTAAACAAATTTCGAATTATGTGAATGTATTAATTTATGGCGCAATGGGCTAAAAATTAAAAATAATAAGTACAAATTGACTACAGTATAGGAAAAACTTGTATAAAGCTTAAATACTATGAATTGTCAACGGAGACACAGTTTCAACTTTCTATGTTGGTTAATAGTATGTTGTCTAAACATCTTCCATGTTTCGTGAATAAGATATCAAAAGAAACATTTTTAATAAATGTAACAGATCTAATGATATTGGGCATTTGGAAAGTATATGCAAAATTTAGCATACCATTGCTGAAATTTTAAATCAAAATTAATAAATTTTACAATTATTCAGTCTAGTTGGAAAGGTAGAAGACTCAGATAATATGAAAAAAAATCTAAATGTTTCCTACATACTAGCACACTTAATTACATATTTGAGGACATTAAATCATCCACTATACACATGTAAATAATGCTTGTAATTTGGCGTGATGCATCAAAGGAATACATATCCGAATAGAAATATCTCTTTGTCTTTTGTTTAAATTTTTTATTTTTTCTTGTTGTATTATTCTTAACATGCCTAAGTTTACTTCATAACATATTTATCATTATTAACATATTTCTAAAAGTGGAGACCTGTAATTGGCCATCTATATTATATTAATATTTTCTATGCTTCTTTGTTGGTCTTCCATGAATATTTAAAAAAAAATTAAAATAAATAAAATACAGTCGAACTCGGTTATAACGAACGCGACGGGACCAACTAAATTTGCTCCTTATAGCCGGGACTCCTTATATCCGGGATTCACTTTTTTCACAATTTTTTTTGATTGTGTGATTTTATTTTCAAGAGCAGCTAAATAAACATCCATATCTTTCCAGAGCGATGAAACTGTAGAAGACGATTGTGAAAACTTTTTACAGACTTGAGGCCGATAATTTTGACTTTTTCGCGAACCTAGAGACACTTTCGTTTGTTAGTGAACATGTTTCCTATAGAACAATTCGCGTTTAACTGATTAGGCTTTTAAATGCTAATACAGTAAACTGCATAAAATAAACTGTCACCATAAACATCTTGGAAATCCCCAATAATCGGAGTTATATGACCAGTGTTCTGGACAAGTTTGTGTACATCATAAAATGAACCCTAATTAAGTGCGAGCCGCTTTAAAAGTAAAGTGAAAAAGTTCATTGTTATGAGTACGTATTTGTCTTTTTTTCTGTAACCCAAGCAAATATGTTTGCAGAGTTTCTAAAATTTGCTCCGTATATCCGGGAATCGCGCTCCTTATAGCCGAGACCGATTGTATGGGAATATGCGCAAATCAAAATAAATTCACAGTTTTTCTCATTATAGCCGGGATCTCCTTATATCCAAGCTCGTTATAACCGAGTTCGACTGTAGTAATTTTCGAGTAGGTCATCGATCGGGATTTCCCCTCGATGTGTACATATTCAATATTACCAATTTTATTACACATCTGTTACGTATCGATTTCGCTAGTCTAATTTTCTTGTACTTTTAGGTATTCGAATAAAAAATTGTTTCTATTTTAAGTGTTATGTGTGAAAAATGATTAAAAAAGTTTGAAATCAATTATAAAATTAATTAATTACAAAGTTAATTAACAACCAGTTTAATTAACAACCCGGTTAATTAACAACCCGGTTAATTAACAACCCGGTTAATTAACAACCCGGTTAATTAACAACCCGGATAATTAACAACCCGGTTAATTAACAACCCGGTTAATTAACAACCCGGTTAATTAACAACCCGGTTAATTAACAACCCGGTTATTTATCAACCCGGTTAATTAACAATCCGGTTTATACGACCCCAGAAAATAGAGCCCACTGTATCTAATTTATTTCTCCTCATTGAGAAGTTTGAGTATTACAACTACAAAAAGTTATTTAATTATTAGGGATATGTCAACTTACTTGCATGCCACAATCCACAGTTCCCTTATAAAATAATTCACCAGGTAATATTCCGCTTATCCTTTTGAGTTTTCGCTGATTCATCAGTCTCGTCTGAAAAGATTAAATAATAAAATGCTTTCTCTCTCGTAATTGCTCTGACTTGAGAGCAAAATTTCATCCATATACACACACCGTCACAGTATTTCTCTGATCGTTATTTTTTAAGGGACAAATGCAGAATAGGGCGTTGGGATTTCTAATAATAATTAATACCTTTTTTCTGTATAATTAAGTATTCTGATTTTAATAATGTCGTAAAATAATGTCGCACAATTATATATATTTATATTATACGAGTAAATCCAATTTAAAAATCGTAATTATTTTCATAGTAAGTTTTGACAATTAAACCTTTTCCTTTGAATTCTGAAAGTTATATGAAATATAAATAAATTTTTCCGGTAAATTTAAGTGTCCTGATTTCAATAATGTCATAAAATAATGTCGCACTCTTATATTTATTAATATTACACAAGTAATTCTAATTAAAAAATCGTAATTATTTTCTTCATAAATTTAACAAATAAACGTTTTTATCATAGAATATAGACCAAAAAGATTTTATCCATTTTATCTATACAAAATGCAAACTATAAACAACACGATATTTTATTCAAAGATAAAAGTAGGTACTATAAAACAATAAAATATACTGCATTACACACAGTTTTAATTGAACAAATAATAATATTAAAGAACGATTCCACAAATTATTGAATAAATTATACATTCAACTAGAAAATAAAAATAACGAAACATAACGTGATCTAAAAATAAATTCGCAATAAAAGTAAATAACCTAAACTAAAAATTTGTAATTAAATTAACTAACCAAACCTAACCTAACCTAACCTATTAATTTATAATTAAATTAACTAACCTAAGCTATAAATTTTTAATTAAATTAACTAACCTAACCTATAAATTTATAATTAAGTTAACTAACCTAACCAAACCTATAAATTTGTTATTAAATCAACTAGCCAAACACAACCTAACCTATAAATTTGTTATTAAATCATCTACCAAACATAACCTAACCTATAAATTTGTTATTAAATCAAGTAACCCAACCTAACCTATAAATTTATTATTAAATTAACTAACTAACCAAACCTAACCTAACCTAACCAAACCTAATAACCTAACCTAACCAAAACTAATAACCTAACCTAACCAAACCTAATAACCTAACCAAAACTAATAACCTAACCTAACCTAACCAAAACTAATAACCTAACCTAACCAAACCAAAACTAATAACCTAACCTAACCAAACCTAATAACCTAACCTAACCAAAACTAATAACCTAACCTAACCTAACCAAAACTAATAACCTAAACAAACCTAACCAAAACTAATAACCTAACCTAACCAAACCAAAACTAATAACCTAACCTAACCAAACCTAATAACCTAACCTAACCAAAACTAATAACCTAACCTAACCTAACCTAACCAAAACTAATAACCTAACCTAACCTAACGTTTATTTGTTAAATTTATGAAGAAAATAATTACGATTTTTTAATTAGAATTACTTGTGTAATATTAATAAATATAAGAGTGCGACATTATTTTATGACATTATTGAAATCAGGACACTTAAATTTACCGGAAAAATTTATTTATATTTCATATAACTTTCAGAATTCAAAGGAAAAGGTTTAATTGTCAAAACTTACTATGAAAATAATTACGATTTTTAAATTGGATTTACTCGTATAATATAAATATATATAATTGTGCGACATTATTTTACGACATTATTAAAATCAGAATACTTAATTATACAGAAAAAAGGTATTAATTATTATTAGAAATCCCAACGCCCTATTCTGCATTTGTCCCTTAAAAAATAACGATCAGAGAAATACTGTGACGGTGTGTGTATATGGATGAAATTTTGCTCTCAAGTCAGAGCAATTACGAGAGAGAAAGCATTTTATTATTTAATCTTTTCAGACGAGACTGATGAATCAGCGAAAACTCAAAAGGATAAGCGGAATATTACCTGGTGAATTATTTTATAAGGGAACTGTGGATTGTGGCATGCAAGTAAGTTGACATATCCCTAATAATTAAATAACTTTTTGTAGTTGTAATACTCAAACTTCTCAATGAGGAGAAATAAATTAGATACAGTGGGCTCTATTTTCTGGGGTCGTATAAACCGGATTGTTAATTAACCGGGTTGATAAATAACCGGGTTGTTAATTAACCGGGTTGTTAATTAACCGGGTTGTTAATTAACCGGGTTGTTAATTATCCGGGTTGTTAATTAACCGGGTTGTTAATTAACCGGGTTGTTAATTAACCGGGTTGTTAATTAACCGGGTTGTTAATTAAACTGGTTGTTAATTAACTTTGTAATTAATTAATTTTATAATTGATTTCAAACTTTTTTAATCATTTTTCACACATAACACTTAAAATAGAAACAATTTTTTATTCGAATACCTAAAAGTACAAGAAAATTAGACTAGCGAAATCGATACGTAACAGATGTGTAATAAAATTGGTAATATTGAATATGTACACATCGAGGGGAAATCCCGATCGATGACCTACTCGAAAATTACTACAGTCGAACTCGGTTATAACGAGCTTGGATATAAGGAGATCCCGGCTATAATGAGAAAAACTGTGAATTTATTTTGATTTGCGCATATTCCCATACAATCGGTCTCGGCTATAAGGAGCGCGATTCCCGGATATACGGAGCAAATTTTAGAAACTCTGCAAACATATTTGCTTGGGTTACAGAAAAAAAGACAAATACGTACTCATAACAATGAACTTTTTCACTTTACTTTTAAAGCGGCTCGCACTTAATTAGGGTTCATTTTATGATGTACACAAACTTGTGTGCCACGTGCGCAGGCAAGCGATAGTTTACTGAAGTCGAGAACACTGGTTGTATAACTCCGATTATTGGGGGTTTCCAAGATGTTTATGGTGACAGTTTATTTTATGCAGTTTACTGTATTAGCATTTAAAAGCCTAATCAGTTAAACGCGAATTGTTCTATAGGAAACATGTTCACTAACAAACGAAAGTGTCTCTAGGTTCGCGAAAAAGTCAAAATTATCGGCCTCAAGTCTGTAAAAAGTTTTCACAATCGTCTTCTACAGTTTCATCGCTCTGGAAAGATATGGATGTTTATTTAGCTGCTCTTGAAAATAAAATCACACAATCAAAAAAAATTGTGAAAAAAGTGAATCCCGGATATAAGGAGTCCCGGCTATAAGGAGCAAATTTAGTTGGTCCCGTCGCGTTCGTTATAACCGAGTTCGACTGTATTTTATTTATTTTAATTTTTTTTTAAATATTCATGGAAGACCAACAAAGAAGCATAGAAAATATTAATATAATATAGATGGCCAATTACAGGTCTCCACTTTTAGAAATATGTTAATAATGATAAATATGTTATGAAGTAAACTTAGGCATGTTAAGAATAATACAACAAGAAAAAATAAAAAATTTAAACAAAAGACAAAGAGATATTTCTATTCGGATATGTATTCCTTTGATGCATCACGCCAAATTACAAGCATTATTTACATGTGTATAGTGGATGATTTAATGTCCTCAAATATGTAATTAAGTGTGCTAGTATGTAGGAAACATTTAGATTTTTTTTCATATTATCTGAGTCTTCTACCTTTCCAACTAGACTGAATAATTGTAAAATTTATTAATTTTGATTTAAAATTTCAGCAATGGTATGCTAAATTTTGCATATACTTTCCAAATGCCCAATATCATTAGATCTGTTACATTTATTAAAAATGTTTCTTTTGATATCTTATTCACGAAACATGGAAGATGTTTAGACAACATACTATTAACCAACATAGAAAGTTGAAACTGTGTCTCCGTTGACAATTCATAGTATTTAAGCTTTATACAAGTTTTTCCCATACTGTAGTCAATTTGTACTTACTATTTTTAATTTTTAGCCCATTGCGCCATAAATTAATACATTCACATAATTCGAAATTTGTTTAACAATATTTAAAAAAAAAAAAAAATTCGCAAGTGAATAACAAATATAATCAATATCGGTTACTTTAGTAATAGAAATGTTGCCATATTTGTATTTCAAAAATAAATCAAGAATTTTCAAAATGATTTCTTGAAATATGCAAAAATACAGTCTTTTCATAATGTTAATTCTTTTTGGCTTTTTTCATGAGTTTTGCAAATTTTTGCGAATTTCGCAATCGCATCGTGATTTGTTTTTTTGTGCCTTGAATTTCTAATTAACCGGTTGTATGCCGGCTGTACGTAACGCAGAATGCACCCTGTCTGCCGCGCAATTTTGCGTACGATTGCTGTTTTTTAGACACTTTTTTTGTGACGGTTATATTCATGTAAAAATCAACAATAATCGCTAGGAAATTGCAGTTTCTGGTTTCTCAATATACTGACTTCAATAATTACTTATACTTCTATAATTACTTGTACAATAATTACTTATTCATTAATTATGAAAATAAGTAACGAAATTTACTGTCAGAAATGTACGCACATATTTATTGAATAAAACCACGGAAGCAATAACTGTAAAGATATTGTATTTCAATATTTTCTTTCTAAATATATCAAAGAATATAAAAATACTTAATTATAGTACTTAAAATTACTAGGTACATGAATGCAGTTGCAGAGTCCCAAAAAATTTAACATTTTTTGCATTAGAAATAGAATGACATTTCTGGCATTACATTACAGTGGCATTTCTGGCATGAGGACATGTTAGAAATGAATGGCATCCAAATGGAACATTATTATCTGAACATTATTATTTTGCAGGCGGTGCGCACAGAAGGATTTGCAGCCCTTTATAAAGGATTTATCCCCGCCTGGTTGCGTATGGGTCCATGGAATATAATATTTTTTATAACTTACGAACAACTAAAAAAGTTCTATTAAAATTGAATTTTTAATGTGCATTTTACAAAGTCTACCTTAGTCTTCAAATAGCTTTTTCTGTTGCATTTCAATTGCATTTGATATGTTTTTTTTTATAGTAAGTTTTCCATAATTTGCAGAATTTGGCGATTCCACTAGCATTTTTATTATTGGTGCTTGATTCATTACTGTATTTAGCTAATACATGCGGTGCTTTTATTTTTTTCACTATTTGAAATACATAATCTTCATTCGAGTTCCACATATTAATTTGTAAAATTCAGTATTTTGTTTGGGTCTGAAATTGGTTGTTAAAAAGTCCCTAAGGTCAGTCTGCCACTGAGAATATAATGATTTATATATTCTGTAAAATTCAGTATTTTGTACAGATCTGAAGACTGGTCATTATGTAAAATTTGAAAAAAGCTTAGAAGTCAGTCTAATACCAAGAAATATATAAACCTGTATAATTTTATGTTATTTAAATATCTATATTAATTATACAAATATATTATATGTATGGATTTTATGTTCGGATTTTTCTTTGTACGGCAGACATATTGGTTTTAAATATATGTATCAATTTAACATACATAACATACATCAGATAAATTTTGTTCCCTTTATTTCTAATGTGAAAATAACTTCTGTATCACTGTTAAGATTTTTTATAGTTTAAACATAGTGTGTTTACTTTTCAAATGACGCTTATTAAATTTATGAAATCAAAGTCAGCAGTAGGCGCATAGTGATGTTTTTTTAAAGAGCATTAAAAGCTTCAATGATAATATAGAAAGTAGGTATAGTTGTTTTGATGACAGGTTTCATTGAATAGTGATTTAATATTTATCCAATCCAATTGTATGTATAAGATTTGAAAATGTGTGTATCTGATAGTCAGGGAAGGGAAAAAACATGTACGT